>BHFT01013577.1:0-20595 GCA_004320025.1 Laticauda laticaudata
TCTATTCTATTCTATTCTATTCTATTCTACAAAAGCTTATTTCTCAGATCAGACATTAGATGCAAGTTGCATGACACACTCTAACAATTTCTGCAAATCTTCCAGCTTCTCAAGATGGCATCTGAACACAAAAATATACACGCATCCACATCTTAAATCAACCCGCACGAAAACCTCACCCCAAGCATGCAAACGACCATACATACATTAAATAAAGGTTGCCAGAAGGCACTCTTCCCTGGATAATATCAAATTGTTTGAAGAACTTTTAATTTCTCCCTTCTTCCCATAACATCTTACCTCATTCAGCAAACAACCTACAGCTTCATAGTCATGTGAAATATATCATGCAAACCCCTTCATCTTATCCCACATTTATCTTTCTCAACAAAGTCACGATAAACATCGTTCTGTGGATCTATTTCTCATCTGAGTTGCTGAAAAACCTTGTGCTGTGTACCCCCCGCCTTGGGTACAGCTACACACAACTGTTGCTCATTGTCATCTCTTTCACTCTTTTCTTTAAGCATTCTGCCAAATGTATTCCCAGGAACATTTGATTATCATCTCCCCCGTAGTTTTTGCATTCAGACTTGCTGCTTTTATCTTTGTGTAGGGCAACAATTATGGCATTCTTCCATTCATCGAGTGCACACACGTAGTCTTCGCACACATTAAACAATCTACTTCCTAAAAGCAAACAGTATCGAGATTTTCATATTCTTCCATTTGCACCATCTGTGCAATTTCTGAAGATTCTCACAGTATTCATAATTTGCTTTTTTTTTTTTTTCTTGGGTGTTCATGTTTTTGTTATTCCTTTCTTTTTCTTTTCTTTTTAAAAAGTTCTTTTATTTATTTTGACAACAAACATTGACAAATACAAACATAAAACATCAACTAAAACCATCTTTCCATTGTATTTGTTGGTTGGTACATATCTTTTGTGCACATGTGCTGCCAAGACAGTTTAGAATTAATGGAATTTGGGATAGGGAGTTAGGAATTGTGAGCTATCCCCTTAAGGGAATGCATCATGGTAAATGTAGTTAAGGTATCCTGGGAAATGTAGTCCATGTCATGTGGTCACATCTGTAATCTGGATTGGTCACCAAATTGATCCTTGTTGGGTTGGGGGAGCTCCCTCACTCTTGCCTGAATCCACCATACCATGCAGCTGCTTCAATCATCATGGGGATGAGACTTTATTATCTTTCCACACAATTCAGATATGCAAAGGATTGGACATTAAGAAGAATCTCATCATAACTGTGAGTTGATAAGGATGCCTGATGAACCAATAAAAAAGAATTTGTATGGATGCTTTGTGGAGTTGCTCTGTTTAAAGCAACTTTTTGCTTTAAACTTTAAACTTTGCTTTATACCCATCCAAAGCATAATAAGCAGAACAGTAGAAAAATAATAAATCTTAATTCCTGGAAGAAGTAGCAAGAAGCAGCTGGAGTTCGAGTAAAATGACATGGTTTGATTTTGATACCAGGATGCAGTAAAAACAAGATTAATTTGGACTCCCAAAAGTAAAATTTGAATCCCTGCGATAAGGACAACAATATCAACAATCTTTCCCTTCTAAGTTTAAATTAAAATTCATATTACATAAATCGACTATACATATTATATTATTGTTAACTCGTTATTAGACTTTAATTATAAATTCACATCATCCTCTTCAAGAGAGTCTCAACTTTTACCAAACCTAGTTCATAGTATCATACATTTCATTGTAATAAGTTATAAATATTATATTGCCTTATCTTTACTATTATATTATATTTATAATATATTTTATTTCCCTATTTTCTTATCTAGCCATGGATAAAATAAATCCCAAATTTTATAATATTCTTTATCTTCTTGCTCTTTAATTGCTAATGTCAATTTATTCTTTTCTGCACATATCATTATTTTCTTAATCACCTCCTCTTCCTTCAGAATTTTTTCATTTTTCCAGTTTTTGACAAATACAATTCTAACTGCTGTTGAAACATTTACAATCAAATATGTCAATTCTCTACTGTATCCTTCGAGTAAGATACCTAATAAAAATATCTCTGGTTTCAAGTGCTGTTTTGTCATTTTTCCAGCACATTTTTGTTATTCCTTTCTGTTCTCCTCTTTATTCTTTATTCTTGTTCAGGTCTCTGAAATATTCCTCCCAGCATTCCCTCAATTCAAATTCATATGAATCATTTAAGGACAGGCGGTCAATCAATCAGGCCATCAGAACAGAGCTGGAAGGGATCTTGAAGGTCTTCTAGTCCAACCCCCTGGGCTCAAGCAGGTCACCCTATACTGTTTCAGACAGGTGGCCTGTCCAGTCTTTTCTTAAAAATCTCCAGCGATGGAAGTCTGTAAAGAGATTCTCCATCATTCAAGTCATGGTTGTCCCAAAGGTGCTTTTTTCAAGAGGCAACTGGACTTCCTTGGTTTTTCTTTGAAGACATTTTGCTTCTCATCCAAGAAGCTTCTTCATCTCTGAAGAAGCTCTGAGAGCTGAAGAAGCTTCTTGGATGACAAGCGAAATGTCTTCAAAAAAAAAACAAAACAAGAAAGTCCAGTTGCCTCTTGAAAAAAGCACCTTGGGGACTCCACTGATGAATCACCCACAACTTCTGGTGACCAGCTGTTCCACTGGTTAATTGTCCTCACTGTTAGGAAGTTTCTCCTTCGTTCCAGGTGACTTCTCTTGAGTCAAGACACACAGTTTGAGCCCAAGATTTATGTTGCTGAGTGAAACATTTGTTAAGTGAGTTTTGCCCCATTTTGCGACCTGTTGTTCTGACCCAAACTGTTTTCCAATAAAACAAACACGAACCAAAGAGAACAGAAACCTTTTAATTATTCTTACAAATCTCTGGTTTAAAGGCTGTTGCAGACTAATTGACTTTGATAAGCACAAGCCTTGCCAAAACTGTGCAAGGCTGCCAAGAATAACAGATAAGAAATATTTTACAACACAAGAGTCTTCAAATACCAACTTAAGATACTGCAATGTCCACAAGGCTCGAGTTTCAAAACGTCTTTGCTTCCTGCAAAGAACGTCCGATTCACAGCTGGCTTTTATCTTCTTGAAGGAGGGGCCATTACTCTGCAGCCTTACTCCCGAGTTGCCCATGCTGTTGTAGCTGCTCTTTCCTACGAGTGATCCTGCCCACACGTGCACTTGGCACAGGCTCCTCGGGAACCTCCTCATCACTGCTGCCAACCCCCACAATCTCTGAAGGCAGCAGTCCACTCCCTAATGGTCCTGGCCCCTCACCTGAGTCCTCGCTCTTCTCAGCTATCCGCACCTGCAGCCAGCTGACTGCAACACCAGTTGCTAAGTGAATTGTTGCAGTTGTTAAGTTAGGAATGTGATTTTTAAGTGAATCTGGCTTCCCCGTTGATTTTGTTTGTCAGAAGGTTGCAAAAGGGGATCATGTGTCCTTGGGACGCTATAATCGTCATAAATATGAGCCGGTTGCCAAGTATCTGAATTTAGATCACATGGCCATGGAAATGTTGCAATGGTCGTAAGTGTGAAAAATGGTAATAAGTGCCGTTCTAACTTGGAACTAAACAAACCGTTTTAAGTCGAGGACTATCTGTACTTTATTTTTTTTAATTCTGCAATATAATATTCATTTTGTGGGAGACTCACCGCTTCTTCACCAAACTATATTTTTTCTGATTAAAATTGCTCCGTATTTCCTGCATTCTTAAACTTAATTATGCCTTGCTTCATTAACTCATTCTTTGCAACAATCCTTTTTTCTATGCCCAATATACGTTATATCGTTTTTCATTCACTAACACGTATTTGTCTTCCTTCGTTTTCCTTTTGTCTTTTTAACAGATACAGTATTTTTCTTCATAACTCCCCATATTATTTCCTTATGTTCATAGTTATTCATTCTGTTGAGAAAGATTCTGTGGTTGGGGAGGGGAAAAAAACCCACTTAAACCCTAAACTTCCCTATTTCAATGAATATCTTAATGCCAATTATGGGTTGTTGTTGTTTTTTGCATATTCCCCAATATCTTTTTTTTTTTTTGAGATAGATGTAAAGCATTAGTTTCATGGTTTCAATTGGAACAAGATCCCTGCGGTAATCTCAGAAACTCAGTTGGATTCGGAGTCAAGCGGTTATTTCTGAGCTTCGGATTCTCATGTATGAAGTTTAAATAATTGCATCCTGATCTATGAGTCTTATAAAATGGAAAACGTACAGCTATAATTAATTCTCTGCATAAGCTGCTTAATAATGGATGGGTTTCACCACCACCCCCAAATAAACAGGTGTAAGAGTGTTCATGCAAAGAAAAAATATCATTTAAATAGCACTGTGCTTACAAAAATATGTGGCTACGTAATGTAATATTTTTTTTCTATTCGTGATGAGTAACTGCTCTATTGCTCTATTAAATACAAGTGGTTCTAGACTCACAAACATTTCTTTGGTGACTACTTGAAGTTACAAAAGCACTGGAAAAAGTGACTTATGACCAGGGGTGGGCTTGAAAAAAATTAGCAACTGGTTCTCTGCCTGGTTGCGGGGTGGGCGTAGCCATAGTTGGGCTCCTGTACCATGGCAGGGGGTTAGAAAAGGGATTCATATTTTATGACGGTTGTGGTGTCCCGTGGTCATGCAATCCCCTTTTGCGACTGTCTGACAAGCAAAACCAATGGGGGAATCCAGATTCATTTCACAACCACGTTACTAATTTAACCTGCCAGCTTTGGAAGCCATATTAACTTCTGATGCTTCCATATTGCCACATTCTTACACCTGGGAAAATGGGAGGGGGAATTTCTTGGAGTATATGTGGTCAGACATAATAGCATTCTTCTTGTAAGTCAAGGTCATGTTATTTCTGCACCTGAGTGAAGGGATGTCTCAAGTTAGGAAGGATGGTGACTGGGGCATGTGATGCGATGATGGGTGCAGGGGGTAGATTTGTAGTTTTTACTTATTGCAAGGAAACCCGGAACTTTCAGGTTTCGGGATGTCCCAGATGTGCCAGTTTACTATCCAAATAAAACAGAACTTTTAAGAGGTTGTCTGTCTTGGAGTTACTTGTTGGAGTGAAGGTTTTCTGGAACACTGACATTAACAGCTGCAGTGATTCATTTAATGACTGTGGCAAGAAAGGTCACAAAAGGGGGCAAAAACTCACTTAACAAATGTCTTAGTCAGTGTGATGACCCAGGGTGGGATACAAAACAAACACAGTTACAGAAAACAGATGAACCCCTTTTATTCCTTCAGTTTGCTTCCAAGCTCCGAATATCCTTGACAGAAGACAAAAAACTCCCACACAAACAGTTACAAGAAAAAGGGGAAAAGCAACACAAACCAGGCAAGATAAGGGCTGGAGGATGTTCACAGATATCAGAACACACACTGGGAAGGACACCAAATGCAAAGAGGAACTATAAATTAGAGATATTTCCACGCTTTGTTTCCAGCGCTTGCCCCTATGCATGTCTGTCCTCTTATTCAGTTGTCACAGCTGCAGCCCACGAAGAGGATCAAGGCCCTCTCCTCCCAAGTAGACTGGCCTCTGCCCTTCCTCAGCCTCCTCCACAACCTTCCACTCCCTGTCAGCTGTTCCTCCTCTCCCTCAGAGTCAGTCTCCACCAAGGACATACAGTCAGCAGCATAAATTTTGGGCTCAATTGTGGTCATAAGTTTGAGGATTACCTGTAATCTGACAGGAGGTGTTGATTAGAACATCTCCCAAAGATGTTAGCTTGATGTAGGCCTTGACTGCATCCAGAAAGAGTTACATGAGATTATTTAAAAACTAGCATTTTGCTTGTAATTGTGCCATTTTCTTTAAAAACACTTTGGAAGCAGATGAAGAGCATGAGAGAAATCTGTTAATAAGTAGCATAAGTATTAGAGTCACTGCCAGATGAATATTTATTGATAATTTAGGCAATTTCGTTCCAGCATTCGAAATGCTTAATTTATCAAAAAGGCAGATCTTGTGTTTAAGACATAAGATTCTCTGGAAGATAAGACACAAAGACAAATCTCATGTTACTGCAACTAAGATGGCCTTCATGTTTTCATTGTCAATTATTTAGGGAAAAGGTTGGTCTTCCTTGTAGTTAAATATAAGTTTGATCTGTAATAACAAAAAAAAAAACCTCCAGAAATTCTGAAGCCACTTTTAGAATACGTAATTCCTAAGATGTTCTACCTTCCTTGCTTTTCTGAGTGATGAAAAATTCTAGAGATAACAATATCTGTGTTTGCTTTTTTTTCCAATAAGATGAAAAAACTGTGAGGTTATAATTGCCTAACAATTCCACATTTCTCCATCTAACACCTCCATTTTATTTAGGCACTGAAACTTGAAACTTTCAAAACTAAGGAGAGACTAAAACTTTCTGTCTCCTGGTGATTGGCCTAAAGTCACCAACTGGCTTTCATGCCTAAGATGGGACTAGAACTCACCATCTCCTGGTGATTGACCCAAAGTCATCCAATGGATTTCATGCCTAAGGTGGGACTAAAACTCATTGTCTCCTGGTGATTGGCCCAAAGTCACTAACTGGCTTTCATGCCTAAGATGAGACTAGAACTCACTGTCTCCTAGAGATTGGCCCAAAGTTATCCAATGGATTTCATGCCTAAGGTGGGACTAGAATTCACCGTCTCCTGGTGATTGACCCAAAGTCATCCAATGGATTTCATGCCTAAGGTGGGACTAGAACTCACTGTCTCCTGGTGATTGGCCCAAAGTCACTAACTGGCTTTCATGACTAAGATGAGACTAGAACTCATCGTTTCCTGGTGATTGGCCCAAAGTCACTAACTGGCTTTCATGCCTAAGATGAGACAAGAACTCACTGTCTCCTAGTGATTGGCCCAAAGTCATCCAATGGATTTCATGCCTAAGATGACACTAGAACTCACCATCTCCTGGTGATTGGCCCAAAGTCATCCAGCTGGCTTTCATGCTTGAGATGGGACTAGAACTCACTGTCTCCTGGTTTCTAGGACAGTATCTTAACTGTTGTCCTCAGTTTCTCTAGTTTCCCCCCAAAAACCCAGTCGCTGTGCTCTACTGTTACAGGCTTTGGAACCCCGATTTCCTCAAAGTTTCCTCAAGCTCTTCCTACACCCTGTACTAGCATTTTGATCCCGCATCAAAGAAACAGGCCTTTGTGATGTCACAGCGCAATCAACCAAGCTGAGATCTGTCCCTTTGCCATAATTAGCAAATTAGCAAGGCTTATCTGGAGACATGCGCTTTGGGGAGAGGGGGTCCCCTTGGGATGAGTCCCCCTCCCAATCTCCCAAACCAAAAGAATCCGTTGAAACTCCTCCGAGTCTCCTTGGAGAAAAAGCTTTTGAAAGAGAACCTCATCCATCATTATCAGGAAAGGACGACAGAACTTGTAGCCGGAATACATTTGGAAGGCATTAACTCAGTGGAAGCCTGTCTTTGGGCCACAATTTGCTCTTTTTTCCCCCTTTGTTTTTAGTTCTCTTGTCACTTATCTGTCCCTGCTTTCTTTCCCTCTAAAAGGCAATAGTTTTAAAAGATCATTACTTCTTGGGGGAAAAGAGAACAGGTTCTCTAATCAACAAAGAAATCTTTTCAGCAGCAATCTGGGAAACAAGCTAGAAAAAGGAAGAGTAAGGAGAGGTGAGAAAGGAGTCTTTTAATTAAATCACGCTTTGAGATATATATATATGTGTGTGTGTGTGTGCATGTGTGCGTGTGCGTGTGTGTGTGTGTGTGTGTGTGTGTGTGCTGTTCAGCTTTGTTCGGGTATTATCCCACGTCATTGTAGTTGTGCTTTTAAAGTTGTAGCAATGTTTCGGCAGAATCTCATCTGTCATCATCAGGCTTCTGTATTGAGTCCGTCTGTGAGTCAGGCTATCACAGCCGTTTATATGTCTGTGTGTGTGTGTGTGTGAATTGCTTTTCTTTTTTTCTCTCAATTCTGTGGGCCCGCCTAGGCTGGTTTCTGAGCCTAATGCCAATTAAGAGGCAAATAAAGGATATGCTAAATGGAAGAGGACCAGGCTGAAGCCTGGAGAATTGGGTCCTTTTGTGTCTTAACACAATAGAACTTTTTTAGCTCAGGCTGGGGGGTCTCTCTTGAGGGGCTGTGGTGGGGTTGGAGGGACTCAAACGGAGCAAGGGAAAGACAATCGTGGAGTTGTCTCTAACTCCTCGCAACAGCCTCCACCACCCAAAAGAACATTTGTGGGATTTCCACAGCGGTTTTCTCTGACATCAGTTGCTAGAAAAGGACACAATGGGGGGGGGGTGTTACTTCGGGGCCAAGGGAGAGGGGCATGCCCTCTGTTTGGAACTGCCCATTAGAATAGGAAAAATGGGATGGGGAAGAAAGTCACAGTTCAAAAATGAGCCAGATGTTAGCTGGGTGACTTTGGCCCAATCACTAGGAGCCTGTGAGTTCTAGTCAGACCTGAGAGCCAGATGGGTGATTTTGCTCAATCACCAGGAGATGTGAATTCTAGTTCTGCCTTAGGCCTGAGAGCCAGCTGGATGACTTTGTGCCAGTCACTGGGTATCTAAAGTCCAGTGACTTTTAACCACTTGGTCTTCGTAACCTTCACTGACTCCGTCAAGAATCTTGTCCTCCTTCACAATTTCTGTGGTCCACAATATTTTCCAAATACTGGCAGTCCAACACAATGCAACTTGTAAGATGAGCAGCTAAACAGCTTGAACAAAAAATTGAAAATGTTATGCTTTCTGCATCTGCATTTAGTATTTAATGGGGGGGAGGGAAGCCTTAGTAGATGACATGGAAGGTTTTTTTGTTTTGAAACTTTTATCGGATTTTGCTTGTCCGTTTTCTTAGGGGCCATACAGGATGTGGCCTTCAGTCCTTGAATCTATGAACAAGTTCCTGAATAGAGCACTTTTGATGTTGCTGATATAATACGCAAACCATTTACAAGTGATTTGCATTGAGCCCTGCTCTTTAAAAGATTGATGCAACCTTGACTATGAAGTCCTGTTTTCAATTAAAAATAGGCTCAGTGGAATTCTGGCCTGACATTCTCAGATCCTGGCTTTTTATTTTTATTTTTTTTACAATTCTGCCTTTTTCAAACAGATCTACAGATGGTGGCGGCTGTATAAATCAGATAATTTTTGGTGTGTGCATATGTCACTCCAGGCTCCAGAAGAAATACTCCTCTATATTTAATAAACCTGAATCCCCAGCTGACTTTGGTTTAAAATAATAAGCATCTAGTTCCTTGCAGAACACAACCTAATGAGGCTCCCTGGTTCCGCCCCCCCCCCAATTTATTCTAGGAAAGATTAGCCAAAGCCTGACTTTTATGGTGTGTAACTAATGAATTAAATCCCTCCTGTGATGATCCAAAGGGACGTGGCACAAAGACAACACAGTCAGATAATCAATAAGAGTCCCTTTATTAGCTCCAACTTTGGCCCCAATGTCCAGGTTACCTTTTGGCTGGAAAAAAATCTTCCCAGGAACAGACGTTGGCTGCAGAGAATCAAGTCCAAAACATGGTCAACAAAAACTGTAACTTTAAATCCAATCAAGGCAAAATGAAGTAATTAATCTGGCAGGGCAAGAGAAAGAATTCTAGATGTGAAGGAACGGCAGTAATTCAACCCGGTTAGGAAGATGCCAAGAATGCAGATAACCAAAGTCAAAACAAAGGCAGGGCAAAACTCACAGTTGGGAAGAAGCCAGGAACACAGATAAGCAAGGACAACACAGGATAAAGTCACGTTTATTCTCAGCAGACACCACACTCAGCTTGCATCTCTTTTAAACTCTCATTCCCAGGTGTGGCAAATGAAGGGAATCAAGGCCCTTTCCTTCCCCCCTCCCCCCCGTAAGCCATGCAACCCACGTTGCTCCCTTCTCCGTTCCTCCCTGCATGCCCTAGGATGAAGAGGGGGTGGGCCCGGGTCTTCCTCTGAATTCCCTCTCCCTTGTTCCACCTCTTCCCTGCTCTGCCCAGCCGGACTTTGCCCTTCCCCAGTTTCCTCCACAGCCAAGGGAGCCACACTCCCACTCCTTGTCAGCTGTTCGGCTTCCTCCTTGGATTCAGACTCTGACAGGGGCATGACACCTCCAGAAATTGATGGGCTCCCCTCTTTTAGAACCACAAAAACCCTAGATTATGTTAAGTGATTGTGGGAGGCAATTTCTAAATGATTGCTGCTTCATTTAAAATCAGATCAGAAATCCAGAATTAAGTATAGCTGTGATTATTAGCTATCAAGGTGGGTCTTTTTTATTTTCCTCTCCAACTTTATAATAAGAAGGTTTAATTTTTTTTCTCCCTTGTAAAGAAACCCCATTATTATTGTATTCACGGTACAGAAGTCAGGTGTTTTGATTCCACCTTGCAAAATAGCCTGGGTGGAACAGGTTGAAGTAATCCTTAATGAGGTTTAATTCAGGGTTATTATCCAGAGATGCCTTAGAAGGGGTCAGAAAAGTGAAGATGGCAACTGTAGGTACAGGGATATTGGTCGCGAACCAATATGGATTTAGTTTCAGAGCTGAAAAGGAAAGCTGTGCTTTGAAATGTAAATAGCTTTTGAACGACAGGAAGTCCTTGGCCAAAATGGGGAGGGGGATATCAGTTGCTAAACAAGCCAGTCGTTAAGTAGGTTATACCCAATTTTATGGCCTTCCTTGCCAGGCTTGCAAAGCCAATCATTGCAGCTGTTAAGTGAATCACGCACAGGTAGTCCTTGACTTACAACGGTTCATGTAATGACCGTTCAAAGTTGCGACTGCACTGAAAAAGGTGACATATGACCATTCTTCACACTTACAGCATCCTCATGCTTCTCCTGCTTGAACAGGAGGCTGGACTAGAAGACCTTCAAGGTCCCTTCCAGCTCATTCTATTCCTATTTTATTCTCTTCTGTTCTGTTCCTGAATTCTGTTCTATACTATATTCTGTTCTGTTGTATACTCTATTCTATTCTCTATTTTATTCCATTCCCTATTCTATACTCCTATTCTATTCTATTCCATATTCTATTCTCCTATTCTGTTCCATTCCATTCCATTCTTTTCCTTATCTATTCTATTCTATTCTATTCTATTCCATTCCATTCCTTTCCTTTCCTTGTCTATTCTATTCTATTCTATTCTTTCCATTCCTTTCTTTTCTATATCTATTCTATTCCATTCCTTTCCATTCCATTCCTTTCCTTTCTTTTCCTTATCTATTCTATTCTATTCCATTCTATTCCTTTCCTTATCTATTCTATTCTGTTCTGTTCTCTTCTGTTCTGTTCTGTTCTGTTCTGTTCCGTTCCGTTCCATTCCATTCCTTTCCTTTCCTTTCTTTTCCATATCTAATCTAATCTATTCTATTCTATTCTATTCTATTCTATTCTATTCCATTCCATTCCTTTCATTTTATTTTCCTTATCTATTCTATTCCATTCCATTCCTTTCTTTTCCTTTCCTTTCTTTTCCATTTCCATTTCCATTTCCATTTCCATTTCTATTCTATTCTATTCTATTCTATTCTATTCTATTCTATTCTATTCTCTATTCTATTCTATTCTATTCTATTCTATTCCTATTCTATTCTATTCTCTATTCTCTATTCTATTCTCTATTCTATTCTATATTCTATTCCATATTCTATTCCATTCTATTCTATCAAAATTCAGACCCATAGCAATTTCTAACATGCCAAATCAACGGGGAAGCCCGATTCACTTAACAACCGCTTGTCTAATTTGAAAACTGTCAAAATTCACTTAACCATTGTTGGGAAAAAAAGCTTGTAAAATAGGGCAAAAATTCACTTAACAAATGTCTCACTTAACAATGAAAATGTTGGGCTCCATTGTGGTTGTAAGTCAAGGGCTACCTGTCATTTGTAAGCATTGTCCAAAGTTGATCCCATGATCCTGGGACAACAGTACTGTGATCATCATAAATATAAAACAGTTGCCAAGCCTCCAAATTTTGATCACAGATGCTGCAATGGTCATAAGTCTGAAAAATGGACATAAAGTCACTTTTTCAGTGCCCTTGTACCTTCAAATGGTCACTAAATGAATGGCTGTTAATTTGAGGACTCAAAGATCCCTTCCAACTCTGTTATTCCTTTGTGTCATATCTATACTCTTTTTCTAGTCTTGGTCCTTTCTCCAAATATTTTTTTCCCAAATGTATTTTTTTTTCCAATCTAGATCTCTTTACTCATCTTTGGAATGACATAGTCCATTACAAACTTATAGAAAAGTTTAAATGTTGGCACAGGTGCACATTCCAGTTTTTACATCAGTTCAAAAAGCTGCAGGTGATGTTCAAATTCTGGTGAAAATATGCCCTGAATTCATACCTAGACCATCTCTAAAAGAAGCCCGTTTTAGAATAGAATAGAATTCTTTTATTGGCCAGGTGTGATTAGACACACAAGAAATTTGTCTTTGGTGCAAATGCTCTCAGTGTACATAAAAGAAAAGAGACATTCATCAAGAGTCAAGAATCCTCAGGTGTAACACCAGTGGTGGGATTCAATTTTTTTTTATTTCCGGTTCTGTGGGTGTGGTTTGGTGGGTGTGAGTGTCAGAGGTGATATTTGCCGGTTTTCCAAACTACTCAAAATTTCCTCTACTGGTTCTCTAGACCCGCTCAGAACCGGCTGAATACCACCTCTGTGCAACACTTAATAATAGTCATGGGCAATCAATAAGCAATCAAATCCTATTAGAAATCAGTCAATATAAATTGTAAGGATACAAGTGACAAAGTTACAGTCATACAGTCACAAGTGGGAGGAGATGGGTGATAGGAAAGATGAGAAGATTAACAATAATAGTAATGCAGACTTTGTAAATAATTGGACAGTGTTGAGGAAATTATTTGTTTCGCAGAGTGATGGCATTTGGGGAAAAACTGTCCTTGTGTCTAGTTGTTCTGGTGTGCAGGGCTCTATGGTGTTGTTTTGAAGGAAGGAGTTGAAACAGTTTATGTCCAGAATGTGAGGGGTCTGTAAATATTTTCACAAATATATTCCACAGTAAATATTTTCAAATATTTTCAATTTTTTTTTGCAGTCCTTTTTCTGCAGAAAAGGGAAGACAGAGAGTTAGAGACATAAATTACCCTGCATGTAAATGATCTTCTCCGGAGGTCAGAAGTATCTGGCCTTCCTCACCAGCTATGCAAGTTATTTTTCTGATATTGAGAACAAATAGCTTCTTAAGGCCTTGATTCTTTCATGAAAGGACAGACCTGAGAAAGCACCTAATAAGTAATATTTATTATCACCTTATCAGTTGGCCTGGCACCAAGAAGGCTGGTCCAAATCTTCTTTGTGTCTCCTTTATCAGACCTACTGATGTCAAAGTCCATGTTCTCCCTCTGCAAATGCCCCCTTTCTTGTTGTTCTTAGCAAAGAGAGGTCCGGGTTTTTTTTAAAATAAATATCAAAGCTCACTTCAGCTGACCTGATAAAATATCCTAACCCTACAGGCAAGATTTTAACTCAGGAAGAAGAAACAATCCTGTTGTTTGAAGGACTGAGGTGAGGTTGTTTCAAATAATTGCAGAATGAAGAAATTGGGAAAGGGAGAGAGGGAGGGAGGGAAGGAGAAAGAAGGGTAAATTGGGAGGGCGGGTGGAAGGAAGGAAGGAAGAATAGATGGAAGGAAGGAAAATGAAAAAGGAAGGAGAGAAAGAGAATGAGGAAATAGGGAGGGAGGAAGAGAAAAGGGGGAAAATGGGAGGGAGGAAGGATTGATGGAAGGAAAGAAAGAAATAGGAAAGAAAAAAAGAAGGAAGGAAAGAGAAGGGGGAGGGGGAAGGGAGAAATAAGGGGAATTGGGAAGGAGGGTGGAAAGAAGGAAGGATAGATGGAAGGAAGAAAGGAAATAGGAACGAAAAGGAAGGAAAGAAAGAGAAGGGGCAGAGGGGGAGGAAGGAAGGAAGTAGAGAGAAGGGTAAAATTGGGAGGGAGGGAGGATATTCCATGAACCATGTATATCTTAACAAAATTATATTTCTTTTATTTATCTTCCTATCCTCTGCAGTTTTTAAGGCAGGTTTCCAACCTTGAGAAGCCCCTTTCAGGTTTTCTTACAGAAAACTGGGCTGAATTGAATGGCTGCCAGATGGGCCGAAAAAAATCAAAGTCACTTTTCTATCCATAGCACATTCCTCCACCCCCTTTGCTTCCTGTATCCAGGGGCTTAAAGCTTTCTGCTTTCTCACCCTGGACAGGACTGGAGTGGAGAATGTGAAAAAAAGACACAGCCAGCATAAACAAACACAATGGAACAAAAAGAGCTTCTCTTGATCGTTCCACATCATGTTCCTCTGCCATTGAATCTCACTCATTCACAAGGTGTAGAGTTATGGAGACGGAAAGAAAGAGAGGGAGGGAGGGAGAGCGAAAGAGATAAGAGAGAAAGAGAGGGAGGGAGGAAGAGGAAAAGAAAGAAAAAATTCCCTTCCCTTCCCTTTTTCTCTGTTACCTTGCCTTGTCTTTCTTCTTCCTTTCCTTTCCTTCATCTACTTCCCTTCCCTTGCCTTCGTCGACTTTCTTTTCCTTTCCTTTTCTTTCCTTTCCTTCATCCATTCCCCTTCCCTTCATCCCCTTTCCTTTCCTTTTCTTTTCTTTCCTTCATCCATTTTCATTCCCTTCCCTTCTCTTTTCTTTCCTTCCTTTCATCTATTTCCCTTCTCTTCCCTTCATCCACTCCCCTTTCCTTCACCCACTTCCCTTCTCTTTACTTCATCCACTTTCTTTTCCTTTCCTTTTCTTTCCTTCATCCATTTTCCTTTCCTTCCCTTCCTTTCATCTACTTCCTTTCCCTTCCCTTCATCTACTTCCCTTCCCTTCACCCACTTTCCTTCCCTTCTCTTCATCCACTTCCTTTCCCTTTACTTCATCCACTTTCTTTTCCTTTTCTTTTCTTTCCTTCATCCATTTTCCTTTCTTTCCCTTCCCTTCTCTTTCCTTCCCTTCCTTTCATCTACTTCCCTTCTCTTCATCCACTTCCCTTCCCTTCACTTTCTTTTCCTTTCCTTTTCTTTCCTTTATCCATTTCCCTTCCCTTCCTTTCCTTCTCTTTCCTTCCCTTCCTTTCATCTATTTCCCTTCCCTTCCCTTCATCCACTTCCCTTTCCTTCCCCCACTTCCCTTCCCTTTACTTCATCCACTTTCTTTTCCTTTTCTTTTCTTTCCTTCATCCATTTTCCTTTCCTTCCCTTCCCTTCCTTTCCTTTCATCTACTTCCCTTCCCTTCATCCACTTTCTTTTCTTTTTCTTCCCTTCCCTTCATCCACTTCCCTTTTCTTTTCTTCTCTTCTCTTTCCTTTCCCCCTGACACCACCTGGCCCTGCGTTTAAGCCTGTGGGGGGCTGTGGCTTAAATCAGGAGAACCTCTCCATCACCACAGGCTCGTGGACGGAGGAGAAAGGAGGGGGAGGGTGCTGCCATGGGGCGGGTCTTCCAAGAAAGGCCTTTTCTAAGGCATCCAGAGAGAGAAAAGTGCAGAGAATGAAAAGCCCTGAGCCAAAGGGCAGTCCCCCCAGGAGCAGGGCCTGTGCCTCGCCTTCTGAGGTTTGGGCTGGAGATTCTTCAGGACGCCTGCAAAATTGAAAGGCGCCTTGCCAAGAAGGGTGTTGTTTTTTTCCCTCCCTTCCACTACGAGCCCCCCCTCCTCCAAGAGGGGGTGCAGAGAGGGGCAACCCAAATGGCTTTGACTTCTCCCCTCAACCCTCAAAAACTCCTGCGGGGCTGGGCCACACTGGAGCCAGACCACCATGGGGGAAAAAAAGAATCAGGGATATTTCTCAGACTTTAGGTGGGCCAAAAGGCCGTGAGAAATGCACCACGGAGCATCTGGGAGAGAGGTAGGTAAGCCTGTTGGGGTTTTGGGGGGGTGAGAACCGCCTTCCTCGCAATCCCAGGCTTTAAAAAGGAAGCCGAGAGTGCCTTGGGGCAACAATACACTTGAGGATAAAGCAGCGTTTTTGGGGCACTCAAAAGGGCCGGGCAAGCCGCAGCTGCGTCAATATTTTGGAAATCTGGAATCCAGTATTGAATTCCAGACAGATTTGTACACTGAATATTGGTCCAAAAGGGATGGATTGCATTGAGAGATCAGGGGGTATTTGAAAAATGTCAGCTGTATATTGGTAGCTCTCTCTCTCTCTCTCCTTTCCTCTCTCTCTCCCACTTTCTCTCTCTCTCCCACCCTCCCTCCTTCTTTCCCCCTCTTTCTCCCTCCCTCTTTCTTGTTCTCTCTTTCCCCCTGCCTTTCTCTGCTTTCACTTCCATCTACTTCCCTTCCCTTCCCTTCATCCACTTCCCCTCCCTTTACTTCATCCACTTTCTTTTCCTTTTCTTTTCTTTCCTTCATCCATTTTCCTTTCCTTCCCTTCCCTTTTCTTTCCTTCCCTTCCCTCCCCTTCCCTTCTCTTTCCCACTTTCTCTCTTTCTCTGTCTCTCTTTCTTTCTTTCTCTCTCTCTTCCTTTTTTTCTTGCCTTCTCTTTCTCCCTTTCTCTTTCTTTCACTCTCTTTCTCTCTTGTCTGTCTTTCTTTCTCTTTCCCTCCCTCTCCCTCTTTCTCCCTCTTTCTCTCTGTCTTTTTCTTTCTGCCTTTCTCTTTCTCTCTCCCTTTTAATCTCCCCCTCTCTCCCCCTCTCTTTCTCTCTTCCTCTTTCCCTCTTCCTCTTTCTCTCTCTCTCCTTCCCTCCCTCCCCCACCCTCTCTTTCTCTCACACACACACACACACACACACACACACACAAATTTATAGAATCATGGAAATTGCTAGATTTGATATTTGCATCTATAAGATTGGTTGGTTCCTTGGTTGGTTGTTTAGAAGTTTCCAAGTATCCAGTCCCAGGAGAAGCTCTGGACTAAATGAAATCGACAATATCCAACAAGAGGATTCTGGGTGGATTGGATTGCTATTTTGGGGTTCGTGGCTGGATTTTTGTGTCAGATTTAGTGGACTATGATATCCAAAGGAGAATTTTTGAGTGACCTCAAGAAGAACCCTTTCTCTGTAGGTTTCATGGGGCTTGAACTGACATCTGGCACAGCAACCAAAGAGGACAGACACAGCCTTCAGCAGATAGTTAGGACTGCAGAAAAACCATTGCAATCAGCTTGCCTTCCATTGAGGACCTGTATACTGCATGGGTCAGAAAGAGGGCTGAGAAAATGTCTACAGATGCCCTCACATAAACTGTCCCAACTTCTTCCCTCTGGATGCTGAAATAACTGGACTAGACACAAGGACAATTGAATATTATGATTTATGATCTATGACTTACCACTTTGTTATTTGCATGTAAACTGTGAGCTTCTGCACCAGAGACAAATTCACACTTGGCCAAGAAAGAATTCTATTCTATTCCATTCCAGTCTNCTTCCAGTCTATATTCCAGTCAGTATTCCATTCCATTCTATTTTCTGTCCTGTCCTATCACATTCCATTCCAGTCTGTTTTCTATTCTATTCTATTCTATTCTATTCTATTCTATTCTATTCTATTCTATTACATTCCATTACATTCCATTCTATTACATTCTATTCCATTTTCTATTCCGTTCTATTCCATTTTCTATTCTGTTCTATTCCATTTTCTATTCTATTCTATTCTATTCTATTCTATTCTATTCTATTCTATTCTTCTCATTTCCAGGTTGCTTCTCTCCTTGATAAGCTTCCATCCATTATTTCTTGTTCTACGTTCAGGTGCTTTGGGGCATAACTTGACCCTCTCTTCTTTGGGGCAGCCCCTCAAATATTGGAATCATGCTACATTTAATGTTACAGGAGCCACAGGTATGTGCTGTTGCTCAGGTATAAGGGGAGCTCAAACAGAACACTTGCCATTTTTGCCTATGGAAGCTATTTTTTCTGCTTTTTCCTGTTTTTTGAACACTGCATACAAATTCCCTGTATTTTCAGGTTATATAAGATGACCGAGACATAATTATTTATTGCTACAACAACAAACCTAATGGTGGCCCAAGACTTTTGCATGGTGTGCGTATGACAGGCAAATCTTTACACAAAATCCAGTTTATCCACTCCTGCTTTATACATGGGGGAGCCTCAAAGGAGAACTGCAAACCTTCTATTGTCTGGTTGGTTGTCGTCTTCTTCTTCTTCTTCTTCCTCTTCCTCTTCTTCCTCCTCCTCTTCTCCTTCTCCTTCTCCTCCTCCTCCTCCTCTACCTTCTTCTTCTCTTTCTCTTCCTCTTCCTCCTCCTCATTCTTCTTCTTCTTCCTCCTCCTCCTCCTCCTCCCTTCTTCCTTCTTTTCTATTAATGACCAAACCTGGAAGTTTTCTGCAAACAATTCAGCTGTTAAAATTGGTTTATGAAGCCCAGCCAGCCAAAGCAAGAATAGCAATGGCTGAACAATGAACTTCCCCGCTCTGATAATTTCAGCTCTGCAGCATCGTTGGCAAAGCTGCATGGCTGGTGCCGTCTTTAGTCCCTTTTTGTGTCTTTTCTGTTTTGTGTCAACCAGGTAGCCACGTTGCATTTTAGTGGCTGCCCTCGGACAATGTTGATCTCGGCTCAAATTAAAAAAGTATTGGCTGTGTTTGCACCAGATTAGCTTTATCTTTATGTAGGGTCTTGGGGGGAAGGACTTAAGCATAGTATTTTATGCAAAGCCTGCCCATTGGATTCAGGTAGTGGGTGATCGATTGATTATTGATTCAATCAATGATCAATTTTGAATTATTCAGTCTGTCATCTGCACCTCTGTAACTATTTGGTTTGGTTCTGCAACCCAAGACAGACACAGACTTCAGTGGATAGTTAGAAGTGCAGAAAAAACAATTAGTACCAACCTCCCTTCCATGGAGGACTTGTATCCTGCACGAGTCAAAAAGAGGGCTGTGAAAATATCTACAGACCCCTCATATCCTGGACATAAACTGTTTCAACTCCTTTCCTCAAAACGAGGCTATAGAGCCCTGCACACCAGAACAATTAGACACAAGAACGCTTTTTTCCCAAATGCCATCACTCAGCTAAACAAAAAATTCCCTCAACACTGTCCAACTATTTACACAGTCTGTATTACTGTTACTATTAATCTTCTCCTCACTCCTTATCACCCATCCCATCCCACTTGTGACTGTAACTTTGTCGCTTGTATCCTTACAATTTATACTGACTGTTTCCTAATAAGATTTGACTGCTTATTATACCCTATGACTCATTAAGTGTTGTACGTTATGATTCTTGATTCTTAATGAATGTATCTTTTCTTTATGCACACTGAGAGTATTTACAACAAGCCAATTTCCTTGTGTGTCCAATCACACTTGGCCAATACAGAATTCTATTCTGTTCTGTTCTATTCTATTCTATTCTATTCTATTCTATTCTATTCCCATTGCACAACCTTTCTTGGCACCATCTTATGATTGCCACCATTGTTAAATGAATTACTGTGCCAGAATTCTTGCAATCACTCTAATTAAATCATGACTCTCGAGCCAAACTTCAAAAAGCTTCAAAGGATTTATTCGAAACGACATACTGGCACTGCCCTGTATGAAGCCAACTCTGGCATGCATAATTTACAGTTTCCTGTGACCGTGTTTCCCCCTTTCCTCCCCCTAGGTGTCTCATCAACCAGATTCTCAGGCTGGGTGTCATCAATTACGTTCTCCAATTAAATATATTCCTGGGCAAAAACTCTGGCATTTTAGTTACAATCTTTTAAAGATAAGAGTTGGAATGTACTTTTGCTTTCAACTTGCCTTCCAGATTTCTTTCCTCTCCCCGCCCCCCTTTCTCTATGGCAATTACTAAACAGGCATAGGAATGTTTTATGAGTTGACACACTGCAGTCATTAAGTTAAGAGCATGGTAGATAAGTGAATCTGGCTTCCCCATTGACTTTGGCCGACAGATGGTTGCAAAAGCAGATCACTGAGCCTAGGACACTGCCACCATCACTAATGCGAGTCAGTTGCCCAGTGTCTGAATTTTGATCATGTGACCATGGGGAATGCTGCAATGATTGTAAGTGTGAAAAACGGTCACAAGTCACTTTCTTCAGTGCCATTGTAACTTTGAACGGTCGCTAAACGAATGGTTGTAAGTCAAGGATTACCTGGATAATGCAAGCTAAGCATTAGAATGTGGGATCGATTTCTTAGCTCAGCTTTTCCTCATTTCAAAAGCCATCGCTTACGTTCCGTTTTGCTCCCCTTAAGTTTACACTGAAGTAAACTTCACATTTTTATGAGCAACCTGAAGTCTTATAAAATAGATTAATAATCTCTCCATATAAAAGCAAAATACCCTCACGCATCATCACAAAATTTCCAGAACCGTAAAGCCTACAAACTAGAAATTTGGCCCATATGTTCCTCATGGCTTCTAGGGGCTCACTAAGAAAGGATTTTTCTAAACGACCCTCAGAGCATTAGTATTTCCTATATTATTTTAATTAACATGCTCTGATCCTAAGGAGTTCTACTCCCCCTCCCCACCTGAAAAAGAAATCTGTTCCAAATGCAAAACACAAGCAGAGAAGAGCAGTTTCGGTTTCACAGCACCAAGCAGCTTTAGTACA
>BHFT01013578.1:0-47240 GCA_004320025.1 Laticauda laticaudata
ACGCGAACACAGGCAGAGAAAGGAAAGCACTCCTTAATAGGTCTAATTCAACATTCAGCGCGGCAATTGGTAGGCCATAGATGCAATATTCAAAACAATAAAGTAAATAGATGCTGGCAGCTAAGACAATGCCAAGCTCGCAGCGCTTGCCGGAGAGAGTGCGCTCATTGGGCGCACACAAGAATCAGGACGACCATAGCCCACTAGCTATCTAATATCTCACAATATAATAAGAAATTGCACGTTAACTTCAGCCAGAAACTCCACTACGACTGCTGAAGGATTGATCCCTCTCACGATGGTCCAGCAGTCACTGCTATTAAGGGCCTGGGTTTCACTAAGTCTTTGTAATTCTGAAGTAATTAACATGCATTAAGATAATTAACATTTATTTGCTGAAAACGTTGCTACATACTGTTAAAAGCACAACCTTCCACGGTGGACCATGGAGAGTGAATAACCCCGAAGGAAGCGTGAAACCAGGCGGGGGGTGGCACAGGCGCCCACCGTGTGCGCCACTGACAACACACCACACACACTTGATATAGTAGTATAATAGAGGTAGTTCAGGTGGAGGAGTTAGGATTAAAATCCATGACCACGTCTAATGCACAGCCAGCCCAATCACATGACCACCGACCCTGAATCACACATGCACAGCCATCTTCGGCGCAGATGAGCTGCCGTTTGTGTGTATGTGTGATTATCCAACAGTAATCTTCTTTGCGTCAGCTGAGCTTCGAAGTGCTGGAGTGGCTGGGCAGCGCAATCTGTTGATATCCTAATTCTTACTTTCTGGTTGTTGTTGGTGTGTGCTGTGAGCGCGAGCATCTCTGCGTGTGGTGTGTGGTGTTGTTACTTTGGTCTGGTGTGGTGGTGTTCCAGGGTTGGGAGATTCGTATCCGGTTACCGGACCGGTTCTATAGAGACCGGTTGTTGTCGTCAGTGCGGAGCTTCCATGTCCGAAATCGACAGCGAAAAGGAAGATACTTTAGACTCTTATACTTTTAGTAGAAAAAGATAATCTTTTACTGTGAATAGTGAAAGGTCGGTAGCGAACGCAGAACAGAGATTCTGAAATGCTGGAGAAAACTCTAAGGACCAGGTGCGAATTCAAGCATATCGAAAGTGATCGGAAGCTGTTCCCACCGCCCAATTAGTTCAGATGACCACTATATGTATCTGTTGCTGATATGACGATCCCCATAATTTAGAAAGTTTGTGGGATAGGCATCATGGTGGGCAGGACGACTTGTCACGGTGATGATGAGTGTCACTCTGTCCCGTTGGGGCACCTTGGCATATTTGATAAAACAGCGTGCATGTGTGTGTCGCAGAGAAAAGAAAGCTAAAGCCGAGAAATAGCAAACCTAACTCTATTGCAGTGCTTTCCCCCATCTCCCATTTACACAACAGAAAGAATGTTACACACCTTCCAAGCTCTGCGTCCAACTTTATTTCCTATCTCGCCCCTCCCCCCCCCGGTCTTACTTATGGCGAGTCGCAAAAAGATGCAAAGACAATCAGCAGGAGATCTTGAAGGCCTGATCCGGTTGAGTATGATTGCTGTTGCAAGTTCCGGGTTGAGCAGCAAATCGTGTCCCTGGGAGGCCAAACCACTTCTCCCCTATGCGGAAGGCTATCCCTGAGGCCCAAGGGAGGCAAAAAAAAAATGGGGAGCAGCCACGGGAGGGGTGCCTGATGTGAGATAGAAGGAGGGACGGAGAAGCAAGAAGAAGAAGAAAAAAAGAAGAAAGAAGAAGAAAAAGCCACTCCCGCAGAACCGGTGGTAAAAATACTTTGCATCCTACCCCTGTGCGTATGTGTCCATTTCTTTGCTGCTCAGCTTCAATGCTAGATGCTGGGCAGACATTGTTTCCTATCTTACTTTCTGCCGTGTGTCTGTGTCTGTGTCTGTCTGTGTGTGTGTGTGTGTGTGTGTGTGTGTGTTATTTTTGTGTATGTGTCCATTTCTTTGCAGCTCAACTTCAATGCTGGATGCTGGGCAGCCATTGTTCCAGGCAGGATCTTCTCTTCCCCCCTTTTGGAGCCTGCAGAAATCTTTCCTCCGCTCCCAGTCTGCCGGAGCCCCACTGTTCCCCCACAGTGCCTTCCCGTGGGGGTCGACTCAAGGCCTGGGAAGCTGGGAGGTTGCAGGCCCCTGGGGACATGACAACACAACAGGAGGCAGCACCTTCCACCCAGAGCCCTCGATCCACCCAAAAGGACATTCTTGCAATAGTCTTGCAATGCCTTGCAATGCTCTCTGGAAAAGAACCTCCTGCAAGGACCCTTGGGATGTGCGTGCAGCCTGCCCTGGGATGCTCTTTTGCCTGAGGGGAAAGGAATGTTTGTTCCTCCTACCCCCCAGATACCCCCCATTTGACATGCAGCCATTGCACAAGCCGGGATCAGCATGAAGAAGATTAGAAGCGAGGCTCCCATGAAACAACTGCAAGGAAACAACCAAGCTGGAAGGGACCTTGGAGGTCTTCTACTCCAACCCCTTGCTTAGGCAGGGAACTCTATATCATTTCAGACAAATGTTTCTTAAAAGCTTCCTGTGTTGGAGCACCCACAACTCCTGGTGGCAAGCAGTTCCACTGGTTAATTGTGCTCATTGTTAGGAAGTTTCTTCATAAACTCCACTTCCTTCTAGTACTGATGATGTTGGGTTATAAAATGTCTGCAAGAAAACTGCCAAGCTCAGAGAGCATTAAGGATCAAGCATCAACTCCTCCTCCTCCTCCTCCTCTCCCTCCTCTTTCTCCCCCTCCTCCATCACCACCACCACCACCTCTCCTTAAACCCCAGGCCCTTCCATCACTGATAATGTTTCTTCTTCTTCTTCTTCTTCTTCTTCTTCTTCTTCTTCTTCTTCTTCTTCTTCTTCTTCTTCTTCTTCTTCTTCTTCTTCTTCTTCTCCTCCTCCTCCTCCTCCTCCTCCTCCTCCCCCTCCTTCTTCTTCTTTTTCTTCTTCTTCTTTTTCCTCTCCTTCTCCTTCCTCCTCCTCCTCTTCATAAACCCCAGTCTCTTCCAGCACTGATGATGTTACCCACTTTAGTCCTGAAAGGTCTGCAAGAAAACCACCAAATTCAGAGATCATCAAAGTCTCCTCAGCCCTGTTCCTCCCCCTCCCCCTCCTCTTCCTCCCCCTCCACTCTATAGCCCCAATCCTTTCAAGCATGAATGATATTACCTGATCAGGTAAGGAAACATTTGCAAGAAAACCACCCATCTCATTTACCACAAATCATCAGCTCTTTAGGATGCTGGATTAGGGTCTGTATAGTGAGATAGCCTGCTTTCACAGAAATAAGACCTATCCCCAAAATAAGCCCTAGCATGTTTTTACATTTGTTTTTAGGGCTAATAAAAGCCCTACACCCCAAAATAAGTCCTGCTTAAGCGCCTGTGCTCTTGGCCGCCTGCCTTTTCCATCTGGTTGCTTGTGGTGCCGCTGACATGAAGTGGAGAGTGTGGAACTGCCCCAAACAACCCGCACAAACTTACCTCAGGGCTCCCACAGCCAGGCCATCTACGCTTCGACAACTGTCTCATGGTCGTAGCACTGGTGTGTCGTTTGACCTCCTGCTCCATTGCAGCCACAAGCAAGCAGAAGAAGTGGGCCACCAGGCGCACAAGAGTCCTGCTGGACAGGGACTTCCCCCCCAAATAAGCCCTGTGTCTAGATTCCAGCAATCACCCTAATGAAGTCATGATTCTCGAGCCAAAAGCTTCAAAGGATTTATTAGAAGTGACATCCTGGTCCTGCCCTGCATGAAGCCAACTCTGGCCCACATAATGTACAGTCCCTTGTGACCCTGTTCCCCCCGCACCCCTCCTAAACCAGCTTCTCCCATTGAGCATCTTCACGGGCTGGGTGTCATTATTCACGTTCTCTAATTAAATATATTCACGGGCAGAAGATCTGGTATTTTAGTTACACTCTTTTAATGAGAAGAGTTGGAATGGACTCCCGCTTCCAAACTGCTACACGGCTCTTCCAGGTTTCCTTCCTCATCCCCTCCGCCTTTTTTTATGGCAACTACCAAAACAGGCATAGGAATGTTTTCTGAGTTGACACTGGCAGCCACACAGGCTCCTGCTGGACAGGGAGGTCAGACCTGCTGCCGCAAGGCAAGGCAAAGCTCATGGGGTGTAGGGGGCCTGGCTGCGGGGGCCCTGAGGTAAGCTGGTGTGGGCCGTGTGGGGCAGCTCCACCCTTCCTCCTCACAGCAATGGAACTGGCATGCCACGCAGCCTCCTTCCTCACCACAAGCAAGCAGAAGTGGACCTCCCATGCAGAGAAAAAAAATAAGACTCCCCCAACCCCCCAAAATAAGCCCTTGTGCTTATTTCAGAGCCCAAACGAAAATAAGTCTGGGTCTTATTTTTGGGGAAGTATGGGTACCTGTTCAGTCCAAGGTTTTCTCCAGCAATGCCCCTCCCGGTGCCCGTTGCTCCTCCATACCATCGCTGCGGAGAAAGCAAGATTTCCCAGGCCAAAATCAGCCTGCCCTGGCCAGGAGCTTCTTTCCCTGGGACACTTCCCACCCTTTCCATCGTTGTGTCTTCCAGAACTGGTCCATTCTCCACTCCATCGGTTCCTTTCCTGCCCTTTACAAGCTCCCAGCTGGAGGCTCCATCCATGCCTGGTCCACCTTCTCCTTTCCCCTCTCCAGAAGTTTTCATATATTTTTGTAATAATTTTTTTATTTTATTTTATGCAAACAATCCATCGTCCATTTAAACAGTCTGGGTACAAATATCTTGTGCAATAACCATTACAATTAAGACATATTCATTATTTCCTTTATGTATACTGAGAGTATTTACATAAGACAAATTCCTTGTGTATCCAATCACACTTGGCCAATAAAAAATTCTGTTCTATTCTATTCTATTCTATTCTATTCTATTCTATTCTATTTCTGTTCTATTTCTGTTCTATTCTATTCTATTCCTTCGTTTCATTATTCTATTCTATTCTATTTCTGTTCTATTTCTGTTCTATTCTATTCTATTCTATTCCTTCATTTCATTATTCTATTCTATTCTATTCTATTCTATTTCTGTTCTATTTCTGTTCTATTCTATTCTATTCCTTCATTTCATTATTCTATTCTATTCTATTCTATTCTATTCTATTCTATTTCTGTTCTGTTCTATTCTGTTCCATTCTCTCCTCTCCTCTCCTCTCCTCTCCTCTCCTCTCCTCTCCTCTCCTCTCCTCTCCTCTTCTCTTCTCTTCTCTTCTCTCTCTTCTATTCTATTCTTTTCTATTCATATTCTATTCTATTCCTGTTCTATTTCTGTTCTATTTCTGTTCTATTCCTGTAATATCAGTACTCTATTCTTACTTTATACCAGTACTAGCTCGGTATCCGTTCTTTGCGATGAAACTATGTGGTGGAGCTTAGTTTTTGGGGAGGAAAATAAGGAGAAAAAAATTCTGTCTCTGCCTACCAGCCTTCCATTGGTTTTCATCTGGCGAGCATCCTGTCAGTGTGTGAGAGAGTTGAGGGCTGTTTGAAAACTGAAAGAGTATTTTCTGTGTGAGTAAGAAGGAGACAGCAAGGAGTCTGGGCGTGGCTTAGCTCAATTGTTCTGTACTAAAGCTGCTTGGAACCCTGAAACTAAAACTCCTCTCCTCTGCTTGTGTTTTGCATTTGAAAGAGATTTCTTTTCAGGCAGGAAGGGGGAGTAGAACTGGTTAGCGTCAGACCACAATAATAATAATATAGGAAATACTAATGCTCTGATGGTCAAAAAAAATCCTTTCTTTGTGAGCCCCTAGAAACCAAGAGGAACATAGGGGCCAAATTTTAAGTTCGTAGGCTTTACGGTTCTGGAGGTTTCATGATGATGCACGAATGGTATTTCACACACACACACACACAAACACACACACACATATATATATATATTTGTTTTCTTAAGTTTTCGCAGGTACTTACATGTATGCAGTTCAGCTTCCTTCGGGTATTATCCCACATCATTGTAGTTGTGCTTTTAAAGTTGTAGCAATGTTTTGGCAGAATTTCATCTGCCATCATCAGGCTTCTGTATTGTGTTTGTCTTTAAAGTTGCTACAACTTTAAAAGCACAACAATAATGACGTGGGAAAATATCTGAACAAAGCTGAATACCAGACATATAAGTACCCGCGAAAACTTAAGAAAACATATATATGCATAATATATCTAATTATTGTAACAATCCCCTTTTTAGCATATTTAATTTTTATTCACATGTTTACTATTTTTCACTAGTCTTCTTTAATTTCTAATTTCCATTTTTATTCTCCAGCCATTGATAAAATAGTTCCCATATCATATAGTATTCAGTTTGTTCCTCCAGAATGTTTCAGACTTCTTCCAAAATGGAAGTTTTCCCCCCTCTATTTTTTGTCTCACAAACTTTGGCCATTAATAATGGACTAGCTCAGAGCATTCTCCCTCTGGCCATAAACAAACCATCCATTACTTTCCCGCAGACCATTAAAAGGCCAAAAGCTGTGCTGGTTATTTATTGTTGAGTCCAGAAGCAGATTAACTATGCCCCAGACAGCTTCCTGACTTATTTTTATATGGTTTTATCACAGACGGGACTGGGAGATGGGTGAGGGGCGAGAGGAGAGAAGCCGCTCAATCAATTTGTCATGTTAAACTTTTGGATCCTCTTTGTGTAGGGAGCCCATTAAGGTGGGATGGAGCCACCTGGCCTGGGCTTTAAGCTCTGGGCTTTTTTCCATCCCTACAAAACCAAGTGTTAAGGACATCAAGAATTATGGATCCCTCCTCAATCATCTGGGTACAGCAATGGCCGTGGGAAAACATGGTGCTTATTCAAGAGCAAAATAGGGGTGAAGCAAGCTCAATTTTTGACATTGAAATGGCTGGCTGGGGATGGATAACTTTTCCTGCCTGCCTGCCTGCCTGCCATCTCTCCTCCTTCTCTCCCTCCCTCCCTTCTTTTCTTCTACTCTCCTCCCTCCCATCTCCCCTCCCTCCCTCCTTCCCTTCCTTCTTCCCTTCCTCTCACCTCCTTCCCTCCCTCCTCCTTTCTCCCTTCTTCCTCCCTCCTTCTTTCTTCCCTTCGTCTCGCCTCCCTCCCTCCTTCCCGTCCTTCTTCCTTCCTCTCACCTCCTTCCTTCCTCCTCCTCTTCCTTTCCCCTTCTTCCTCCTCCCTCCCTCCCATTCTTCCCTTCCCCTTTGCCACCAAGACACAATTCCGTTGTGTGTCCAATCACATGTGGCAATCAAAATAATTTGATTCTAATTCTCTGCTTGCCCTTCACTCCCTCCTTCCTTCCTCTCACCTTCTTCCTTCCTCCCTCCCTCCCTCCCTCCTCTTCTTCCCTCCTTCTGGCTTCTCTCCCTCCCCTCCAATTGGCAGACTGGTCAAGTGTTCCGAATTATGCATTCCAAAGAAATCAGAAAAGCAGGAACTCTGTTCTGTATGCAAATAACCGGCTATAAATAATGCATTCCCATTGGCTAGCTAAGAACGATAAGGGATTGGTTCCTTTTTGAAACCAATCCCGCAGCCCGGGAAGGCGGCAAAATTAAACAACTGTTCATTCGGCTGCAAGCGGCCGGCCAAGAATTAATAAAAAGGACCGGCGCGGTTTGAGCCAACATTCCTCTCTTTCTACCATCACTGACTTTAAATAAAGACTTTGCTTTGGAAACCCCGGTCTTACCTCGCCGTTTCGTTTTCTGGGACAAAACACTGGCGAACGAAGGTGGGATTGTCCTAAACGCGAGACCGAAACACGACGGGAGAGAAAATTCCAGAACGACCAACGAACATGGCTGGGCAACAACGCACCCCACCGACCTTTTAATCCAACGAGGGAAGACTGGGCAATATCGTATGCAGACCACTTCCAGGATGTACCATGGACGGCACCACGAAGAATTGGAAGACATCTCCGAACAACAAACGGCAAAAGAGACCGTTTTTCTTAACGCACTCGCAGAACCCGACACTTTTCAAAAAAATGGCAAAAGCCCTGGTGAAGCCCCGGGACGTTAAGCAGCAATAACACTGGTCCGAGCTCCCAGAAAACTCAACTAGAAAAACACACTAAACGCCACACAACCGGTAATCCAAACCATACATAAGAACCGGCCAGCGCGACATTCTCCCGAAGAGACCAGAAAGAAGGTGAAGACGGTAGCCGACTTCGTCGGCCGCACTCCAGACGATAGGGGGAGAATGACGAATTCTCAAACACTCGACGAGGCGATGAGGGAAGACGAGTAACTCTTGGACGCTAAGACCGTATCAGCAAGCCCACAAAGTAACGCTGATGAACAGCCAATGCAACTAACCCTAGTATGAGCGCCATATATCGCGGAAGACCACAGATGCCTAAGCGAAGCGCCGAAAACAAGCTCACCCCGAGCCAAACAACACCACAGTTTACATAGAGAAACACAGTGAAGACACAAGAGACAAAAAAACACTAGACGAACCTAAATACCGCTGCCACAAAGAAGAAGAGAAACAATCATCCCGTTACCACCACCACGGACCACATCTATGAGGGAGAGCATCCGATAAGACGACGGACGCGACGAGAAATCCACCACCGCACGCATGCCCCAGACAAGAAAGACGCATGCGAAAAAGACCAATTTTGGCAAGCGGAAATGCGCTGGCTGCGGAAGGAAGCCACACCCGACGAGAGCGGAATGCAGTATTTCTCCGACTGCCATACTGCCCACGCAATGCTGCAAGAAACGAGGGCACAACTCGAGAAAAGTCTGCTAGGAACAGAAGAAACTACCAGACACGAAACCAGAACGCGCACAATTTCCCCCACACGAGCCGAAAGCCCCGAGCGACGACACAGGAAAGAGAAACAAACGTGGTCGCGAATAAACAAGCAAACACGCAAACAGAGAGCCAATACCCAAATCAAACTGTATACACTAGGAGCGCTAAGACGGGACAAGCGGAAAGGAAAGTCAATGATAACAGTTGAAAATTGAAGGAAAGACCACTGCCGACAAAATGCGAAGGTGGGACTCGCGGATCCATTCCTGTCATTATACAGTCTCGTGGACAAATAAAAAGCAACTAAATGTCACCTGGATCTGACACGACAGACTAAACAAAAACAGCACGAGCGGCTAACACATCAAAGGACTACCAGGGCAACCGAATCCCGGTCAGTTGGCATGGGCAAGTATTCTATACGAGTCAGTCTCGCTATCGTAGCCCCAGTGTGCTCACCGTCGAATATACTCCCGTCTGAACCAGTGTTCCTCGACTGAGACGACGGCCGAGCATTTCCATCTACGGGCCATCGAGATCGTGCGTTTCGCGCCGCTTGGGCATCGGATACTTTGACGGATAGAGCGAGTAGAGCTCTACGCACCGATCAGGAGAAGAACCCTTGCATCCGGGTAATTCTCGTAGAGCTGTGTTCGACGGCTCATTGATGGCAAGTTACCAGGCGGAAACACTCTAGTTTCTCTCTTCGAGATTGCTCTGAACCCGTCATAGTAGCCCCGCTAATAAAAGACACTGAAACAGCTCGGGCGAGTTCCGTTTGCTTTTAAAGCAAAATCGAGGACAAGCTAAACAAATAGTAGCCCAGGGGGTGCTCAGAAGCCTGTAGACCATGCTCAAATGGGAAACGGCGAATAGTCACACGATTAAGCCCGGAATGGGTCAATCCGAATCTGTGGTGACTACAAGGCCAACCCTGAACCACGGCATACAACAGAGCGCAGTACCCGGTGCCAGTAGTCCCGCACTTGCTGACATTCCCCTGGGGAGGAAAAATGGTTTGCCAACTTCGACCTGGCCATAGCATTAGCCAACAGACTCCTCAGTAGACCCCGAACAGCGGAGACAGACCATGAGTGACACACAAAGGCATTACAGATGAAGAGACTTCCATTTTGAGTTCTCAGTGTAGCACCAGCGTTCTTTCAAAGCCTCATGGAACGCCTCCCTAAACGGCAGTAGCAAGAGTCGTAACCGTTACTTCGAACGACGTTCCTAATCTCAGCCAAAAAAACAGAAAACAACACTTAAAAGACACTAAAAAAGGTACTAACCACAATTCAGGAACTGGACTAAAATAAAATAAAGGAAAAGTGCTGCCTGGCCAAAATAGAGCCGTCGAATTTCTGGGCTATTTAATAGATCGGAGAGGGTAGTTACACCCCACCGAACAAAGAAAACCAAAAGCCATAAAAACGCACCAGAGCCAAAAGACAAAACGAGTTACAGGCCCATTCTTGGGTCTAATAACTTTTACAACGCTATTCCTACCAATAACGGCCACAATAGCAGAACCGCTTACACCGTGGCTACTAGACAAAAAAAGCAACTTTGGATCTTGCGGGGCACAAAGAAAGAAAACCTTTCAATCAAATAAAAAGATTGCCTAACCCGTATACCGTTCTCATCGCAATTCAGCGACCACGCTTTACCCCACGGAGAGTGTACCTGGACGCATCACCTGTTTGGAGTCGGAGCCATCCTGAGCCACGCCAACTTCAGACGGAAGAGAGGCGTCCGTCGCAATAGCTACTCAAAAACTCTATTCAAAAGCCGAGCGGAAAGCTACAGCCAACTAGGACAGAGAGGCGCCTAGCAATTGTCGTGGGGTGAGAAACGTTTTTCATGTACCTGTACGGGCGGGCTTTTCAAATTGTCACAAGACCACAAAACCACTACTTGCGGATTTTGCGAGGAAACAACCCACACCAAACATCCTGTCCCCCAGATGACTTAGTTGGTCTGAAGTTCTAGCAGCCTACCATACAACCTAATACACCTGCCAGGGAAGCCAAAATTCCCATGCGGACGCCTTTACAGCAGAGCGCCATTGCCAGCAACGGAAGAAGACCCGGCACCAACGATGTGACCGCCCTACAAAAGAGACTGCCCCAATCTACTCAATCGTCGCGAGACGATGTCGCCAGAGCCACGGCCAAAAGACCATCTGAACCGCCGAATACTGGTATCTGGATAGGATAGAGGTTGCGCGGAAAATCAAAAAAGCGAGGGACTTTAAACCCTTCCGGACCAGACAAACCGAAACTATCTATAGAGAAGGGATGTCTCTACTGTGGGTGAGCGGTTAGTCATCCAAACCAAATTACAACAAGGGTTCTGAACATGTTGCACGAGGGACCCCGGGGAGGTGTTAAAATGAAAAGCCTGCGCAAGGAGCTATGTTGGTGGCCGGGCCATTGATAAGGACACTTGAATTTTGGTTCACCCTCGTGCAACCAAATGCCAGAGAGCCAGAACAATCTCCCCCAAAGGCACCTATAGGGTACTGGGAAATCCAAGGGGCTCCCATGGTCGCGGATTCCATATCGACTTCGCAGGCCCCACTAAGGGACACACGTTTCTGATTGTCGTGGACGCATACTCACAATTGGCTTAGAGGTGAAAATCATTACCATCAACGACAACAGAAAATGTGATAAAAAACTAAGACAAACTTTTGCGACCCACGGCCTCTGCCAGGACGTACTAGTGTCCGAACGGACCTCAACTGACCAGCCGACCAATTCGAACAATACCTACCTCCCTAGGTATAAGACACTGCCCTTCACAGGCCGGCCGATCCGGCGGCAAACGGTAGGGCTGAAAGAAGTTCAGTTTACAAGAGGGCACTAGAAAAAAATGGGTACAGAAAGGGTACATCCAAACCAAAATAAACAGGCTGTCAACCCGCCAAACACATTAACACCAAGTACCTCACAACCAACAAGCCCTCGGAGACCTAGCTGATGGAGAGAAAACTAGATCTGCCAGCTAGACGGGCTACACCCAAACTTCACACAGAAAACCCCTGACTCCTCCACACGACTCGAGGAGGTTTTTAAAATGGCGACCTGGTATACGCCAAAAAGTTTACGGGACACCACTTGTGAGGTACCGGGACAACAATCACCCGAGCCTAACAAGGCCAAAGTTCATACCTAGTTAACGGTAGACGATGCAGGGAGTGGTTAGCGCACATTACCAGCTCGGTACCGAAACTGTAGACAAGGACCAATGAACACAACAAACTACGACAAAAGACGAGAAATTTCAAACCAAGAGGGGGGGGAAAACATCGAAAAAATAATAAAGAACCGGTTTAAAACAACGCGATAACAGAACAAATCAAAAAAGCAAAACGAAGGACTCACTGTTTGAGAAAATAGCATTGAAGATCCACCGAGGAGGCCAGCCAAGCGCTACTCAACGCTGCCCGGAAGGAACGGGAGGGAGCGGCGAAAGCCGCCGCCAGCAACTCAGGCGGTCGGCTGATGGCAGGCCTCAACCCTTCCAGACGCGTTCCAGAGAGAAGAGCGCAGGAAGCAGGCAACACCCTCCGAAACCGGTCGAAGACACGGCGAACAAATGAACCGCGCAGGTCAAGTCGAGCCCGAAAAAGCCGCTCTACTGCGAGACTACGGCACGACGTAAGAGCTGAACCAGAGGAAGGTGTGCGTGGGTGAGTGGGCAAACTAACGCTTCAAATAATGCATGCCCAAGTGCTGCTAATGAAGCGATCAGGATTGGTTCCTTTGAACCAATCCCTGCAAAGCCGCGGAAGGCGGCAAAATTAACAACTGTCATTGGCTGCAAGCCGGCCGGGTGGGGACAAAAATACTAAAAAGACGGCGCGGTTTGACCAACGTTCTCTTTCTACATACTGAACGTAATAAAGACTTTGCGTTGTAACCCCGGTCTACCTCGGTGTTTTTTCCGAATAAAACAGCCTCCTTCAGGAGAACATGCTTATTGGATACTATGATCTATCAGCACAGCCGTATTGAAAACCAACTCTAAAAAGTTCCCGCTCATTTCTAGTATAGATTTAAAGAGCACAAAGTTTCCTCCCCAGGTGTCACTTGTCACAGTGTCCAATCAGAATCAGTTGGCGGGCTTGTTGAGGTAATTCCCCCTTAGGAGAATGACGCATACAGGGAGATGTATTTTGAGTAGTGTTGGAATAATTACACACACAGCACACAGATACACTGTGCAGTAAATGTAGTTTTACTGCCAGGCAGTTTAAGCTCAAGATTAGCTCCAAAGTCATTCACAAGTAAATCAGTCAGTTTTCAATCCAGGGATAATCCAAATATCAAAGTCCAGTGTCAAAAGCAGTTCAGTATCAGACTTACATCAAATCCAGGAATATCAGTCAATTAGGAAAAATGGAGGAACGGCAATATTCTCCAACAGAAGGAAACAGAGACTAAGACTCTCTTCTGAGACTAAGACAGACTAAACAACCCAGGTTTCTGGCTCCATCTTATGGCAGTTTGAGTAATCATACCCAATTACACTTTTAGCATTCCCTTAAAGAGGCAGTATTAAAATGTTTGGATTGGACAATATATAAACCAGGATAAACATTTTAATAGCTGTTAGGTGACTTATATTCCTAACAGGGCTCCTTGGTCATTCCTATTCCTCCTCTAATTGCCACCTGTTGGAGTGACCTTGGTTCCCATGGGGAGAGCTCTTAATTATGTCTACCAGGAGGTCTATTTCCCTCTCCTTCTCCCCCCCTCCCCATAGTATGTGGCCACTATGAAGCAACAAAAGATGGCTTCAGCCAGGTCTGATTCAGAGTTGAATCCCCTCCATGCCCACAGGGATGTTCTTCGCCTTTTGATGCCACCATCGCTTCTTCCATAAAAGCTGGCAGACCTTCCCATCCTTAACCACCCTCTCTGTGGGGCTTCCCTCCTTCCTGGATGTCCCTGCGTCCTTGTGTTGGAAGAAATTTCCCCAGTTCATTCCCATCTGGGACACACCACAGACACTGAGAAGAAATGCTCCAACACCAGAAGTTTTTTGAAAGATGTTGGATAACCATTTGTTTGAAATGGTGTAGGCTTTCCTGCCTGGGCAGGGGGCTGGACTAGAAGACCTCCAAGGTCCCTTCCAATTCTGTTTATTCTATTCTATTCTATTCCTATTTTCTATTCTATTCTATTCTATTCTATTCTATTCTAAATGGATATAGAAGCCAGCTGCCAGAAAGTGGAATTCTTTTAATCTAGGAAGGCAAGAAGCAAAGAAAATCACACAGCTGGAGCATTCTTGGCTTGCAAGCAGGTTGGGAGTATGAATTTGAGCCTTTTATGCTTAACTGGATTTTGTTGTTTCTGATTAGTTAGACTCCCCCTACTTAAGTGTTTCTGTTACTTTTGTAACAGGCGGTTAGCAGGGCTGCTCTGAGTTTTGCTTTCAACTGGTGCTTCTTGGTTTTCTTTAAGGGGAAAGGGCTGGCTTGAGTCTCTTGGCACTGTTTTCTGAGGTTTCTTGTTCTGTGAAGTTTCTGGCACTATCCTTTTGGGGTGTACGTCTCACACTTGCCTCACCATTTCTCCATGCTTTTGGATTGTGTAGAACGTCAAATGCCTCTGGCAGCTTCATTGCATGCCACAAGGCTTGGTTTTCAATCAGTCCTCAGCTCCTTCATCCATCTGGATGCAACCCTGATCTACATTCAACATGCTGCTGGAATGTCCTTCCCTCCCAAAAAAGACAGATGTAACCAGGTGACATATTTGCAGGAGCAATGCCACCATCTGTAGAAATACAGCCTCTTTTTAGGAAGTCGGACATGATTCGAACTTCTGTTTGAAAGCCCCTCCCCCCAACAGAGAGCTTAGAAATCATGGGTAGGATTCTGTGCAAGCCAGAAGGGTTTTTATTTTAGGTCTCTGAAGTCCAAAGGTCCAGTGGGACATCNTTCTGTGCAAGCCAGAAGGGTTTTTATTTTAGGTCTCTGAAGTCCAAAGGTCCAGTGGGACATCACAATGATGATGGGATCATCAACCTTGAGCAAGCGGAAATGGTGAGCTTGATGTTCTAGCTGCCAAGGGATGCATAGATGAAAGAAAGGAAGTGCTGGAAGGGAATGAGGTTTGGGAGGAGGAGGAAGACAACTGTGAGGTCCTTGGTGCTCTCTGAACTTGCTTGTTTTCTGCAGATGTTTCATGATGCAACTAGGGAACATCATCAGTGCTGGAGGAGGAGGAGCAAGGAGGAGGAGGAGCGAGGAAGGAGGAGGAAGGAGGAAGGAGGAAGAGAGGAATCATCAGAATTCGGAAGGGATCTATTCTTGAAAGCGTGTCAGGATATGCCTTTTTTCGAGGAATTGTGATTTTCCCGCCGCTGGAAGAGCTCCGGCGCAAGGATTAGGAACTGCTTGATAAGCTGGGATCTTTTTATTTTTCAGCGAAGGCAAAGAACAGCAGAAGTCTGTGTGTACCTGGGTCTAGCTAGCTCTTATGGTAATCCCTGGTTTTTTATACCCTTTCTCCCTTTGTAAGTTGAATTTGTGTGGCCGTGTTTGTATTTGTGCTCTATGTTTCAAATTCCTGTTTATCGAAGTTTGTCTTATTTCCAGCCGGGAGGCAAGATTTGCGGGATGGACCAGATTGTATTATTGGTTTTCTGTAATTCCTATTAGCTTTGAACGATAGTTTTTCATGTTTGTTCTGTGGCAATCTCCTATCTGTCCCTTTTGTAATTTATATTTTGGTCTTTTGTTTCTGTTTGTTTTGCTATTTGGTATGTCCCTAGTGTTTTAAGGGTTTTTCTAAATTATCTTTTGTTCCTTTTCCTATTGCTAGTTTTCTTATTTACTTAAGGCTTTGTCTATAGGGTTCTTTAAAATTTTTTATTTGAATTGTTCCTATGTAAGTTTGTTTTCTGGCTGACCTGATGTTCCCCTTGGGCTTTTCCTGTTTTTTTGTGACACTAGTGCCTTCGTGAAATTCCCTTTCCACACTATCTAGTCCAATCACCTGCTCAGGCAGGAAACCCTGCTCCATTTCAGACAAATTGTTGTCCAGTCTCTTCTTAAAAATCTCCATTGACGAAGAACCCACAGCTTCCAGAGTCAAGCAGTTCCACTGGTTAATTGTCCTCAATATCAGGAAATTTCTGAGCTGAAAAAGTTTCTTGGATGAAAAGCAAAATGTCTTCAAAGAAAATCCAGAAAGTCCAGTTGCCTCCTGGAAAAAAAAAACTCCTTCGGGACCTCAATTATAAATGTTCTTCTCTGCACTTCCTACCACAGAAGAGGAGCTATTGCACAGGTTTAAGCTAGTGAAGACGGCAGGCAGCCTCCTGGTTACTTTATTAATCTTGAGTGACTTCACACCCCAGGTTCCTCACACAACGTATGGCCCCAGAGTGGCATTCCTTGGTGGGTCAGCATTCACCCCCATTCACCTTGGGGTTTTAATGTGGCTTAAAGCAGGGGTCTCCAACCTTGGCAACTTTAAGCCTGGAGGACTTTAACTCCCAGAATTCAACGCTGGCTGGGGAATTCTGGGAATTGAAGTCTTCCGGGCTTAAAGTTGCCAAGGTTGGAGACCCCTGCTTTGAAGCCACCATATGAACACAGAACAACATCCAGGTTAATGTTGTGTAGTATACAATGGGAGTGGGGGGCAAATGCCAATGTAGCGGGGCTGCCCATAAGCCCCAGAAGGATCAGCCAGGGCAGTGGGACACATCACAGTGTTTCCAAGCACCCAGCCCCTTTAAGATGGGTGGACTTCAACTCCCAGAATTCCAAGCTGGGAAAATACTGCTATACCCCCCATTTCCCAACTGAGGCATTCTGGGAGTAGAAGTCCAGACATCCATGTCAGAGAGGCTAAGCGTGGAAAACACTTCTCCAGTCCTCCTGCTTTCTGGCTGGGGTCTTCTGGGGCAGTGAGGAAGTCCACCCCTCTTAAACCTTCCAAGGTTGAAGGAAAGAAAGGGAAGCAGGCCAGAAGGTTAGAGCGCGGAAACGTTGCGCCGCGGAGAGCGTTTCCCGAGGGGGACACTTTGGACATGGCACCCGCAGCGCTAGAGGCACCCACGTGATCAGAGGCTGCGCCACGCTATTGTATGAAGAGTCGGCTCCCCCCCCGGAAGTCCCTTCTGCACTTCCGGTGTCCGTCACTCAAAACGCGCCTCCGCGCGTTCCTCGTTGGTCTTGCGGCTCGTGGGTTGCTGTCTCCCCGTCTCCTGCCTCTGGTTTGGGGCGCTGCTCCCACGGGCAGCCCTGGTAAGAGCCGCCCTCTTCCGCCCTTTCTCTGAACGTGGGGAGCGGGCGTCAGGGGTGTTCTCCGCCCGAAAAGGTGGGGTAAAATGAAGAATAGTAATAATTTAATGAGTGACAGAATGAATGAAAGGAAGGAGGCGGGGGGGCTCCAAGCCACGACCTTTCGGCCGGCCTACCTCACAGGGTCGTTGTGGGGAAAAGAGGAGGCAGGAGGAACGGATCTTCTGCGCCTATAAAGGGGGCGTAAGAGCGTGTGTGTATATCGTTATAGCTATAATTTTTATACACACGCACAGATATTACTTGTTCATTAAACAGACACAATTTTATCCCACCTTTTTAGGCACAGTATGTGTATGTATATATGTGTGTATATATGTGTGTGTGTGTGTGTGCTGTTGAGCTTCCCTCGGGTATTATCCCACGTCATTGTAGTTGTGCTTTTAAAGTTGGAGCAACGTTTCAGCAGAATCTCATCTGCGATCTGCCATCCTCAGGCTTCTGTATGAGTTTGTAAAACTCAATACAGTTTTATTTATTTATTTCAACTGTATTGAGTTTACAAACTCAATACAGAAGCCTGATGATGGCAGATGAGATTCTGCTGAAACATTGCTACAACTTTAAAAGCACTACAATGACGTGTGATATACCCAAGGGAAGCTGAACTGCATTATATTAATATGTATGTATGTATGTATGTATTATAATATATATATATATATATATATATATATATATATATATATATATATATATATATATACACACTAGTGTGTGTGTATGTATGTACGTATGATACTACAAAAATGATATGTACAAATAGTAACTAGTTTTAATAATATTACAAATATGTCTACACATGGATTTTTATATTTGTGTTCATGTGTATATAAATATAAAACATGCAAAAGAAACAGGTTTAGGAAAGTTCTTTATCTAAAAGTTGGGATAAAATTCTATCGTCTGTCTATCTACCTCTTGTTTGTCTCTATTCTACCTATCTACCTATGCTCCTGTCCTATCTTCTATATCATCTATAGCTATCTATCTTCCTTCTATCTAACTTCATTCTATATCAACTATATCTCTTATTTTCCTTCTATATATATCTACCATCTCTTCCCTATTTATCTATCTCTTCATCTAATTCTCTCTTCATCTAATATCTATTTATCTTCCTTCTATCTATCTTCATTCTATATCAACTATATCTCTTATTTTCCTTCTATACCTATCTCCTGTCTGTCTGTCTGTCTGTCTGTCTATCTATCTGTCTATCTATCTCTTCCCTATTTATGTAGCTATCTAGCTATCTCTTTATCTAATTCTCTCTTCATCTAATATCTATCTTCCATCTATCTTCCTTCTATATCAACTATCTATATCTCTTATTTTCCTATTTTTTTTTGAAAAAGTTTTGTATTTTTATAACAAAAACAAATAAAACCATCTTCCTGTTCAACAGTGTGTCGATTGGGTACATTTCTCTTGTGCACATAGGTACATTGCCATACCCATCTTACTCTCTTATTTTCTCTATCTATCTATCTATCTATCTATCTATCTATCTATCTATCTCTTCCTCTAATTCTCTCTTCATCTAATATATATCTATCTATCTATCCCTACCTACCTACCTACCTACCTACCTAAACTTTTTAGGTAGAGAGCATCCCTGACCTTCCTTTCCCCACAACAATCCTGCAAGTAGGTTTGGTTTAGAGACAGACTGGCTCATTCATTCATAGCTCTTTTTGAAATGATATGTCTCTCCCCCTCCCCATTTTGTTTGAAAGGCACCTAGCAAGAGACGGCTGATCATTCTGATCCATTGCTTTAGGGAGCAGGAGGGCCTCGTGCCAAGATGCTGGCTTTGCGGGCTGTGCTGGTCTGCCCGAGGCCTCTGTGTCGGTCCATGCGCTCAGGATTCCAAGCCTGGCTTTCAACCTGCGGTCCGGATCCTGGGACCCCCGTCAAAAAACAAAGAGGCGAAGGAAGCCTCGAAGATTTCCGCTCCAAACTACTTGGGGGTCCATCTTTGCAGCATTTCCTACAATCGGCTGCTCCTGGGCAGGATCACTTGCCAGCTGACGTCTTGGAAGACCCCGCCCCTTACCTTGAACCTACCAGCCTGGCAGGTTCCCCAAAGAAAGGTGAGTAGGGCTGCTCCATCACACACCTTTCCTGAAATGCTGCATACAATCAAGCGCTGACTTGATTTTGAATAGGAACATTTTTTGGTAGGTTCTTTGTGTCCTGCTGGGCAATCACAGTGGTTTGCTCACTTACATCAGCAAAACAGTTCCCTCGCGATGAAACAGGAGCCTGGGCCCTGAGCAGAATTGAACCTGTTTTTGAATTTGGATGGATGGGGGACCACCAGGAAATCCTGAGGTTGGAGGTTAGGTCCCAGAGTCCCAGAATGACAGTGTCAAGTTGTCCTTGTTGTTGCAAAGAAAACTGCCCTTATGGTTATCAAAAGTCAAGTTGGATGGGAAGAAAATAGAAGAGAATAGAGAATGGAATAGGGAGTGGAATGGAACAGGGAATAAAATAGAAGAGAAGAGGGAAGAGAAGAGAAGNGTTTTGACCCAAACCTGGTTCCAAGAGAGCAAACACGAGACAAAGGTAGCAGCACCACCTTTTAATGTTTCATTTACGAATCCTGTTTCTTCACAGATCAAAGGCTGCTTCCAACTAGTTTCCGTGTTTCTCACAAAATAAGGGCGGGCCTTTTTTTTTTTTTTGACCCCCCCAAAAAACGGTTAGGACATCTTTTAGGGGGTGACTTAATTGCCCCCCCCTTGCAACCTCAGGTGGGCAGGCAGCGACAGCTTGGATGCTGACCTCGGCATTGTTGGGGCACTTTGTATCGGGAGACCTTCCGCCACCGTTGCTTTCCTTCTCCCTTGCTGCGCAGCGTTTAGAGCAACGCCGTGGCATTTGGCGCAGCCATGCGCAGCCAGCCAGGGCTCCTCCCTGCAACCAGAGCCTGGCGGAGACACTCGGCTTCAGGTGCTCCTGTCGCCGCCTTCCCTTTGCCTTTTAAAATTGCCTTTTAATAATTGGTAATTATTTTAAAAACGACACCCTACTACAACAAAGCCTCCCCTGCCCGAGAGGGCAGCCCAACCCCATGTGGGGAGCCGAATCTCCCGGGGCTGCAGCACAGGATCGGCCCACCCTGGGAGAAGCGCCCAGCCGCCATCCCTGCCTGGCGCTGCGCAGAGCGCAAAGAGTTTTGCCTGGGGCGCCCAGCGCAGCTGACAGGCGGGCCCTCCTTCCCAGCAGCGGAGCTCTCATCAAGGCAGCGAGCACCTCCCCGCCTGCCTGCGCCAGAGCCGTGCAGGCTGGGCAGAGCCAGGAAAGCAAGCCGTGGGTGCGCCTCCCCGCTGGACCCTCCGCTCATCTCGCCAGGGCCGCGCCAGGGCCGCGCCAGAGCCGTGTGGGCTGGGCAGAGCCGGGAAAGCAAGCCACGGGTGTGTGCCCACCTGCCAAGCAAAAGAGCTTGGCTTCCTTCCCAAGTCCCTCCAGCACGAACCCAAAGGGGCCACCGGGAGAGGCTGCCCGAGGCAGTGGTAGCGCCCACCCGTCCATGGACAGGGAGGCGAGGTGATGGCAGCAGTGCTTCCCTGGCCGGCAGGTCTGGTGGAGAGAGCCCGAAGCTGCCCATCCTTTCCACCCCTTGCCCAGCCCGTCCCCATGCATCTCCAAATACACTGGCAGCTCCAAACACTGCAGCGGAACGGGCATCAGGCAGAGGCACTGACTCGGCGGGGCTCAGCTCGGAGGAGGACGCGGTGCAGGCCATCGCCTTGCCTCCCTGTCCATGGACAGGTGGGCGCTATCACTGCCTTGGGCAGCCTCTCCCGGTGTCCCCTTTGGGTTCACGCTGGAGGAACTTGGGAAGGAAGCCAAGCTCAGATCGGCCTGGCTCTTTTGCTTGGCAGGCAGGCACGCATCCGCGGCTTGCTTTCCCGGGTCTGCCCAGCCCACACGGCTCTGGCGCAGCCCTGGCGGGTTGAGCGGAGGGTCCAGCGGGAAGGCGCGAGATGCCTTGATGAGAGCTCCGCCGCCGGGAAGGAGGGCCCGCCTGTCAGCTGCACTGGGCGCCCCAGGTGAAGCTCTCCACGCTCTGCCTGGCACCAGGCAGGGATGGCGGCTGGGCCTTCTCACGGGGTGCGCCGATCCTGCGCTGCAGCCCCAGGAGAGTCGCCTCCCCACATGGGGTTGGGCTGCCCTCTGAGGCAGCGGAGGCTTTGTTGTACCGGTAGTAGGGCGTCGTTTTTAAAAGAATTGGCTTTGCCTTCAAATGCGAAGGGAAGGCAGCGACGGGAGCGCCTGAAGCCGAGTGTCTCTGCCCCGCTCCGGTTGCAGGGAGGAGCCCTGGCTGGCTGTGCCAAATGCCGCAGCGTTGCTCTAAACGCTGAGGCAGCAAAGGAGAAGGGAAAGCAACGGTGGCGGAAGGTCTCCCGATACGAAGTGCCCCACCAACGCCAAAGTAACGCAGGCAGCACCATATCCGGGTATGCAACAAAAGGACTTCCTAACGGCAAGGGCCCCCCCCATCCCCCCCCTCATTTTGCATGTTTAATAAAGGCCTTACTTTGGAGGGAGGGGCTTAATTTGATTTTATGGGGATAAAACATGCTGGGCCTTCCTATTGGTGGAGGCCGTATTGTTGGAGAAACACGGTAGTTCCAGAAAGAAAAAGCCTTGCCAAATTTCTGCAAGGCTGCCAAGAACAACAGGTAAAATTTCCTAAACAATAAATCAAAGAGTCTCCAAACACCAACTCAGATATTCCAACATCCACCATCAGACTTCTTTGCCTTCTGCAAAGAACTGCAGTTCCTCAGCTGGCTTTTATCTCTTAAGGGAGAGGCCATCACCTTGCAGCCTTACTCCCGAGTTGCTTGTGCTGCTGCAGATGCTCTTTCCTTCAAGCAGTCCTGTGCGCATACGTGCACTGGGCACAGGCTCCTCAGGGGCCTCTTCCTCACTGCTGCTGGCCTCCTCAATCTCCAAAGGCAGCACCCCACTCCCTGATGGTCCTGGCCCCATCCCTGCATCACACACAGCCCCTCACCGGAGTCCTCGCGCTCCGAGACCTCAGCCGTCCTCACCTGCTGCCGGCGAACCGCAACACTACTCAAGCAGGAGAACCTACACTATTTCACACAAGTGGCTGTCTAGTCTTTTATCTTAGATGGGTGGGTTTCTCCTCTGAGAAATGGGGGTGGGGTTTCTTTGCCCAAAGGGGCTGCTTCCAATTCTAGAGATAGTCCTTGACTTACAACCACAATTGCACCCAAAATTTCCCTTGCTAAGCGAGACGGGCATTAAGTATCTTTTGCTCCCATTTTTGAACCACTGCAGCTGTTAAGTGATGGCTGGGAAGTGAATCCGGGCTTCCCCACTGACTTTTGCTTGTCACAAAAGGGGATCATGGGACACTGCAACCGTCATAAAACATGAGTCAGTTGCCGAGTATCTGAATTTTGATCACATGACCGTATGGGATGCTGCAGTCGTCCTAGATAGTTGGCAAGCGCCTGGATTTTGATCACGTGGTCATGGGGATGCTGCAATGGTCGTAAGTGTGAGAAGTGGCTAAGTCCCAATTTTCAGTGCTGCAACTTTGAACGGTCACTAAAGGAATGTTGTAAGTCAAGGACTACCCATATAGAGAATGGAGAAACCTCCAAAAATAAAAAATAAACTACTCAGTGCCCTCTGTCTTAAGGAATCTCTCCTCTTCCTCCTCTTCCTCCCACTCCTCCTTCTCCACCTCTTCTTCCTCCTCTTCTTCCTATTCCTTCTCTTCCTACTCCTTCACCTCCTTCTCTTCCTATTCCCCCTCCTCCCCTTCTCTTCCTTCTTCTCTTCCTTCTCCTGCACCCTCTTCCTCCTCCTCCCCCTCTTCCTTCTCTTTCTCCTCCTCTTCATCTTCCACCTCCTTCTCCTCTTCCTCCTCCTCCACCTCTTCCTCCTTCACTTCCTTCCTCCTCCTCTTCCTCCTAGTCTATCTGGAGACTTATGGCTGCCAGATGAATGTCAGCGACACGGAGACAGCCTGGGCCATCCTCCAGCGGAGTGGTTACCAGAGGACCAGCAACCTGGCAGAGGTACTCAAAAGTCCAGGCTGGGCATTCTCCGGCAGTGGCCTCAGGGGCTGGAGTAGTGGGAGTAGTGCCAGTTTGACCTGCATTCGTTTGTTGCTGCCCCAGAAAGACCCAGTGCATAATCTGGGGGTTGAGGGGTCCTTGGTGCTCTCTGCTTGCTTTTTTTTCTTCCTTGTAGACATTTTATGACTCAACTGGGCTAAAAGGAGTTGGGTTTTCTCTCTTATACTGGTGGTCTGTCGGTATTGGTGGGAATGTTCCTGTTGGTTCCTTGATTAGACTACTTTTTACTGTTAGCTTGTTTGTCTGTGAGTAGTTCTTTTGATTTGGAAAACACCTTCAACCCCCACATGAACAGAGGCTTGCACCAAGATTACCACTAGAGTCCAACAATCAAGAAGTGAATATTCCAATCAAGGAAGCAGCAACCCTGGTGATATTACCGAGTTGGGTCATGAAACGTCTGCAAGAAAACAGCAAGCTCAGAAAGCGCCAAGGACCCCTCGGTCGTCCTTCCTCCCCACTCCCTTCTAGCATTGATGATGTTCCCTAATCAGGTTATGAAATGTCTGCAAGAAAATAACCAAACTCAACACCAAAGACCACCAGTCTTCTTCCTCCAGCTCCTCCTCTTCCTCGCCCTCCTCCTCCTCTCTGCAAACTCCTCTCCCTTCGTGGTTTGATGATGTTCCCTAGTTGGGTAATGAAACATTTGCAAGAAAACAACCAAACTCAGAGAACACCAAGGACCCCACTATTCAGTCCAGCTTCCTGACAGAGTCACCTTGTGTCTTAGGACACAATAATCCTGTCTCCTCCATGCTGACACAAAGTTCAATTCATGGTTATTAATATTGTGTCATCACATTGGAACTTTTGGAGCAACAGATTCTGTTTAACTTTTTCTGAGCCTCCTGTTCTCACCCAGCCTGAATGCTGGAATGGAAGGCTGCATTTTCTACTTAAATGGAGCTTTTTAAGGCTTCTGTTTAGGCTAGAAGCCCACTCTCTATAGATAAGGAACATTTGATCCCAGAGAAGGAAGAAAAATGTTTCTTCCTCCCCCTGTTTGTGTTTAATAATTCCAGCTCTTTCTGCCCTTTCTCTCTTGCAGGCTGATGTGGTTCTGCTTGTCACCTGTTCCATCAGGTAAGATTGCTGGTTTGCTTGGATTTGGAAATAACCATAATCGCACCATTTACCTTGCAGACAGCCACTTAAATATGAGTCAGCAGTGTATTTCATCTGCCAAAAAAGCCAACACAGTTCTAGGCTGCATAAACAGAGATAGAATCAAGATCACACAGTGTTCATCCCAGTTTATAAGGCCTTCGTAAGGCCACACTTGGAATTCTGCATCCAGTTTTGGTTGCCACGCTATAAAAAAGATGTTGAGACTCTAGAAAGAGTGCAGAGAAGAGCAACCAGGAGGATGAGGGGACTGGAAACTAAAACATACGATGGACGGGTTTCAGGAACTGGGCCTGGCTAGTCTGGGGAAGAGAAGGACCAGGGGAGACAGGAGAGCATCTTCCAATAGTTGAGGGGCTTCCACAGACAGGAGGAGGGGGGGGGGTCAAGCTATTCTCCAAAGCCCCTGAAGGCCAGACAAGGAACAATGGATGGAAACTGAACAAGGAGAGAAGCAACCTGGAACTAAGAAATTTCTTGACCAAACAATCAGTGGGATGGATTGCCTCCAGAAGCTGTGGGTGTTCCGTCGCTGGAGGTTTTTCAGAAGAGTCTGCTCAGACATTTGTTTGAAATGGTATAAGAGCGTCCCAACTTGGGAACTTTAAGACTTGTGGACTTCAGCTCCCAGAATTCCCCAGCTGGTCTTGGAATTCTGGGAGTTGAAGTCCACAAGTCTTAAAAGTTCCAAGGTTGGACACCCCAGGCATATTTTTTAAAAAAGCAACACAAATTTTATTGGTTTTACAATTTAAAAACAAATCGACAACACATACACAATTGAAGAAGCAAAAAAGAAAAGAGAGGGAGAGAGAAAAAAGGATGGAAAACAATTAAAAACGTTCTCATTTCCGACAGTTTGTAAGATCTTTTCTTCCCTTAATTTATGCCATATAAGCACCATTGTCCTTACATGTGTTTGTATATCACTCATATAAGTTTATCTTATTCTTTTTTGCCTTGTAATGTAAAATCTATCGTATGTTATAACCAATTATACCAACTGTTCCAGCTACTATAATATATCCTTATTATATCCTTATTTTTTAGTGCTAGGGTTAGTCTATCCATTTCTGTGCAGTTGGAAATTTTTGGATAATCATCTCCTCGTTAGGTCTGTGGTGCTTCCAACTTTGGGCATAAGCTAATCTGGCTGCTATTGATATATATATTGTTATATACTTTGCTTTTTTGATAGTTGTTTATCAAAAATCCCTATCAGGAAGGATTCTGGTTTATACTCAATCTGTTCTTTTGTATATCTTCCAACAATTTCTGATTTTCTGCCAGTATTTTTGGGCTTCTGTACAGGACCACCACATATGAAAAAAGGTTCCATCCTTTTTTTTTTGCATTTCCAGCACTTTGAACTCATGTTGGGTGCATCTTCACCAATCTCGAAGGAGGAAGATGCCATCTGTAGAATATTTTATAAGCTTTTTCTTTATATATTGCAGATTTTGTAATCTTATTGTTTCTACCCCAGACCTTTCCCATCTATTAAGGTGATACTACGACCTACATTCCTACTCCAATCATATTCCCTTTGACTGTTTCTTCTTCTAATTCTACTTCTAATAAATAATTATAAAATTTAGTTATATTTTTTTTTTGCCTGGTCCTAATAAAATTTTGTCTAATTGCTGAGGTTTATTGTTAATTCCGAATTCTTTCCTATCCTGTTTGTATCTACTATGGATTTGGAGGTATACTCACTGTTCAATTTTAAATCCCCACTCTTGCAATTCTTGTCACGATTTCAAATTTCCTTGTATAACCCCAGGCATATTTTTAACAGATTAACAGAGTTGGAAGGGACCTTGTAGGTCATCTAGTCCAATCCCCTGCCCAAGCAGGAGACCTTACATTATTTCTGACAAATGGCAGTCCGGTCTCTTCTTGAAAGCTTCCAATGATGAAGCTCCCACAACTTCTGTTCCATGTATTGATTGTTCTCTTTCAGAAAATCCCTCCTCCTTATTTCCAGGTTGAATCTCCTTGTTCAGTTTCCATCCATTCTTCCTTGTCTGGCCTTCAAAGGTGCCTTGGGAAATAGCTTGACCCCCTCCTCTTCTCTATGGCAGCCCCTCAAATATTGGGAGATGCTCTCCTGTCTTCTCTTCACTAGACTAGCCAGGCCCAGTTCCTATAACCATTCTTTATATTTAGAATAGAACAACAGAGTTGGAAAGGACCTTATAGATCATCCATTATTCCTTGTCTGCCCTTTGGGGTGCCTTAGAAAATAGCTTGACCCCCTCCTCTCTCTAGCAGCCCCTCAAATATTGGAAGATTGCCATCCTGTCTCCCCTGATCTTTCTCTTCTGGTCAGCTTGAGCATTGGACTGGACTAGAAGACCTTCAAGGTCCCTTCCAATTCTTGGTTATTCTGTTCTGGATTTCCCACTTCCCCAGAAGGGGCCGGGAAGACACATGGGCCCCTCTTCTCCCTCGAGCAGAGTTTTGAGTGACTCTTCTTCACGCCTGGCCAAGGGTTCATCCGTGTTTCATTGCTCGGCAGGGAGAAGGCTGAGCAGACAGTCTGGAATCGCCTGCGCGTATTCAAAACTCTCAAGACCAAGCGGCAACGTTCACGGGGGTCTCTGCGGATCGGGATCTTAGGTAATAGGGACGCTCCTAGCAAAGGGCCTTACAGGGAGGGAGACCCTGTGGGGCTGGACTGGGAGCCTCTGGATAGGAGGTGAATGTCCCACTTTTTCTGGAGGGAGAACCTGGGACTGGGATGAAGAATTAGGCCAGGTCTTTCAGAAGCTAGTCAGATGTGGCCTCGCCTCCATATCTCGGGTTAGTGATGAGGGCACCAGGCTAGAAAACAGGAGACTCTGGGTTCTAGTCCTGCCTTGGGTATGAAAGCTGGCTCAGTGACGTTGGGCCAATCACCAGGAGACGGTGAGTTCTAGTTCTAGTCCTTTCTGAGGCACGAAAGCCAGCTGGGTGATTTTGGGTCAGTCAGCAGCGGATGGTGAGTTCTAGTCCCGCCTTAACCATGAAAATGAGCTAAATGACTTTGGGCCAGTCACTAGGAGACGGAATTCTAGTCCCCAGCTGGGTGATTTTGGGCCAGTCACCAGCAGACGGTGAGTTCTAGTCCTGCCTTAACCATGAAAATCAACTAGGTGACTTTGGGCCAATCACTGGAGAGACGGTGAGTTCTAGTCCCACCGCACCCCCATCCCCCCTTCGGGAGGAAAGCTGCCTGGGGGGACTTTGGGCCAGGAGACTGCAAGTTCTAGTCTCGCCTTAGGCACAAAATCTGGTTGGGTGACGTTGGGCCAGCCCAACCCACCGCCCAGAGTTCTTGTGAGAAAAAAAATAGGAGGAGGAAGGAGTATTAAGTATGTTCGCCTCCTTGAGTCATTTATAAAAATAATGATAAATTCCTAATTAAGTATATTTCTTTGGAAAGCATTCACATGCAAAGGCGTAAGGAATGGATGAATAAGAATCTATTTAGTAATGATTAAAGATGTTGAAACAAGGCTCATCATAAATAGGAAAGCTTTCAGCTCCCGGTGCTCCCCTGATTCTTAATTTTAATCCGTGGGATTTTAATCTGTGGGAGTATTAAAAAGTGGTTCTCTCCCCCCCCCCTTTGCTAGACCCAAAGAGGTTCCATCCGTTCTGCAGCTCATGATGTTGAACCTGTTAAATCTAGGATGGGATGGGAAATTGGCATCTCCAAATCAAGATTTCCTGCCTTCTCTTCTCTTCTCCTCTTCTCTCCTCTCCTCTCCCCTCCCCTCCTCTCCTCTCTTCTCTTCTCTTCTCTCCTCCTCTCCTCTTTTCTCTTCTCTCTTCTCTTCCCTAACCTTCTCTTTTCTATTCTCTTCCCTACCCTTCTATATTCTCTCTTCTCTTCTCTTCTCTTCTCTTCTCTTCTCTTCTCTTCTCTTCTCTTCTCTTCTCTCCTCTCCACTCCCCTCCTCTTCTCCCCTCTCGTCTCTTCTAGTATTCTCTCTTTCCTTTTATTTTCTTCTCCTCTCCTCTCCCCTCCCCTCCTCTCCCCTCTACTTCCTCTCCTCCCTCCTCTCTTCTCTTTTCTTCTTTCTTCTCTTCTCTTTCCTATCCTTCTCTCTTCCTATTCTCTTCCCTACCCTTCTATATTCTCTCTTCTCTTCTCTTCTCTTCTCTTCTCTTCTCTTCTCTCCTTCCTCTCCTTCTCCTCTCCTCTTTCTCTCTTCTATTTTCTCCTACCCTTCTATATTCTCTCTTCTCTTCTCTTTCCCTCTCCTCTCCTCTCTCCTCTCTTTCTCTTTCTCCTCTTTCTATTCTCGGTTCCCTCCCTTCTATATTTCTCTTCTTTTCTTTTCTCTCTTCTATTCCTCCCTCTTCTCTCCCCTCCCCTTCTCTCCTTCTCTCTCTTTTCTCTGTTCTATTTTCTCTTCCCTACCCTTCTATATTTCTCTCTTCTTTTCTATTCTCTTCTATTCTCTCCTCTTCTCTCCCCTCCCCTTCTCTCCTCTCTTCTCTTTTCTCTGTTCTATTCTCTTCCCTACCCTTCTATATTCTCTCTTCTCTCCTCTCCTCTCCTCTCCTCTCCTCTCTTCACACTTCTGCTCCTTCTTGCAGGCTGCATGGCCGAGAGGCTGAAGGAGAAAATTTTGGAGGAGGAGAAATTGGTTGACATTGTGGCCGGCCCAGATGCTTACCGAGACCTGCCCCGGCTCTTGACGGTGGCTGCATCCGGCCAGCAGGCGGCCAATGTCCTGCTCTCCCTGGATGAGACCTACGCGGACATTTTGCCCGTCCACCTCAACCCTGGCGCCACCACGGCCTTTGTGTAAGGAGAAACCTGGTTTGTTACTGCTTTGATCCTATCTGGAGCCAGGAAGATGGAAAATGCCCAAGATCGATTGATTGATTGATTGATACATAGTTCTTGTTTCTTAATCACCCATCTCCCTCGGGGAGGGGCTCTTGGCAGTGAAGATTGATCGATTGATTAATTGATACATAGTTCATAATTCTAAATTGCCCAGCTCCCTCAGAGAGACAGACAGCTAGAAAGGTGATAATGAGATGGATGATAACTAGCTAGCTATAATAGATTGACATAGATTAGATTAGGGATTAGATAGATAATAGATACGATAGCTAGATATATGATAACCAGACAGCTACCTATGATAGACTGAGCTAGCCACAATAGACTGACATAGATTAGGGATTAGATGGATAGGTATGATGGATAGATAAATGATAACCAGATAGATATGGTAGACTGACATAGATTAGGGCAGTGGTCCCCAACCTTTTTTGTACCAGGGACCAGTTTCACGCAGAAACACTTTTTCAAGGACTGGCAAAATCAATTCTTCCCCAATAGTAAAGGGCTTCTTAGCTTTAGCTGATATAAAATATGTATTTTAATCACGATTATTTATTCTTTGCAGCCCGGTAAAAATGATCCACGGACCGGTACCGGTCCGGGGCCCGGCGGTTGGGGACCCCTGGGTTAGGGATTAGATTGGGGGAGAGAGAGAGAGAGAGATGATAGCTAGATAGATGATAACCAGATAGCTATGATAGATGGAAATAGATTAAGAATTAGATTAGGTTGGATTGGTAGAAAGATGGGAGCTAGATACATGATAACCCAATAGGTAGTTATCTCTGGGACAACCTTGACCTGGATGGCTTAGGATCTCTACAGACTTTTAGCTACATGATTTGGGATGGATACCCTTGGAATGGTGTGGGAGTCGGAATGGATTCCCAGAGGGAAAAATTGCAGACTACAAGAACCATTTGCACCACTCAGGTAACCTTGAGGGCACAGACAAACCCCCAGGAGGTCTCAATGATCCTCTAAAAGGATGCAAATGACCAGCTGTCTTCAAGGAATATAAATCCTTCTCCACTAGCCAGTCAGAGCTGAAGAAGCTTCTTGGATGAGAAGCGAAACGTCTTCAAAAGAAAAAAACTAGAAAGCCCACTTGCCTTTTGAAAAAGCAGTTTGTGTTGTCCACATAATGATCACTTGCTGTTGAGGTAATTCCCCATTAGGAGAATGAGCGCATACAGGGAGATGTATAGAGAGTAGTGTTGGAATAATACACACACAGTACACAGATACACTGCACAGTAAATGTAGATTTTTACTTCCAGAAAGGTTTAAGCAAAGTCCAAAATAGGCAGTCCTAAAGTCATTCACAGGTTAGTCAGTTTTTCAATCCAGGGATATTCCAGTAACAAAGTCCAAAAAGTGTCAAAAAATAGTTAAGTATCAGACTTACATTAAATCCAGTAATATCAGTCAATTAGGAAAAATGGAGCAATAGCAATACTTTCCAACAGAAGGAAATAAAGATACACTCTCTTCTCTTCTGAGACTCAGACGAAGACAAACCAGGTTTCTGGCTCCATCTTATGGCTGTTTGAGAAACCACACCCAATTGCATGCTCTTGCATTCCCTTAAAGAGATAGTACTAAAATGTTTATCCTGGTTTATATATATCTAACCCAAATATCTGTTAGGAGACTCATATTCCTAACACTTGCTTTCTTTCTCCCAGCTCCATCATGCGTGGCTGTGACAACATGTGTAGCTATTGCATCGTCCCCTTCACTCGTGGGCGCGAACGGAGCCGGGCCTTGGCCTCCATTCTCCAGGAAGTGCAGATGCTCTCAGACCAGGTAGGAGGCCTTGGACTTGAACCTCTGACCAGGCCTGGGGGACTCAACTAAAAACTCTGCTCAAGGTGGAGAGAAGTTCTTCCCAGCCCCTTCTGGGAAGTGAGGAATCCAGAGTAGAATAACAGAAGAGTTGGAAGGGACCTTGGAGGTCTTCTAGTCCAGTCCCACACTTGAGCAGGAGACCCTATATCAGGGGTGTCCAACCTTGGACCTTTAAGACTTGTGGACTTCAACCCCCAGAATTCCCCAGCCAGCATGCTTTCAGATGGGTGGACTTCAGCTGATAGACAGGCAGACAGACGATATGGATGAATGGGTAGGTAGGTAGAGGATACAGAGAGGTAGAAAGATATGTAGATTAGATATAGAGCCCTCTCTAAGCAGTTTACAGAGTCAATGTCTTGCCCCCAACAATCTGGATCTCATTTTACTTACCTCGGAATGATGGAAGGCTGAGTCAATCTTTAGAAGGAAGAAAGGAAGGGAGGGAGGAAGGAAAAGGAAGGTAGGTAGGTAGCAATAGCCCAAAGACTTATATACCACTTCATGTTGTTTTCCAGGCCTCTCTGAGCGGTTTACAGAGCCAGCCTCTTGCCCCCAACAAGCTGGGTCCTCAGGATGGAAGGCTGAGTCAACCTTAGGAAGGAAGGGAGGGAGGGAGGGAGGGAATGAAAGAAAGAAGGTAGCAATAGCCCTTAAGCTTGTATACCACTTCACGGTGCTTTCCATCCTCTCTAAACAGTTTTACAGATCCAGCCTCTGGTCCCCAACAATCTGAGTCTCATTTAACTGACTTCGGAAGGATGGAAGGCTGAATCAACCTTTAGAAGGAAGGGAGGGAGGAAAGAAGGAAGGAGGGAAGGAAAGAAGGAAGGAAGGAAGGTAGCAATAGCTCTTAGGCTTATATACCACTTCACAGTGCTTTACAACCCTCTGAGCCAGCCTCTTGCCCCCAACAATCTGGGTCCTCATTTTACTGACCTCGGAATGAGAGCAAGTTAACTTAGAATCGGTGAGAATCAAACTGCTAGCAGTGAGTTAGCCTGCAATATAGGTCGTGTCAATATGGCTGACAGGTCGTCCTCAGCTTACTATCACAATTGAACCCAATATTTTTATTGTGAAGTGAGACATTTGTTAAGTGAGTTTTTCTCCATTCTACAACCTTTCTTGCCAGAGTTGTGAAGTGAATCACTGCCATTGATAAGTTAGTAACCCGATTGTTAATTGAACCTGGTTTCCCCATTGACTTTGCTTGTCAGAAGGTCGCAAAAGGCAATCGCGTGGCCTTGGGGACAGAGCAACGGTCATTAATATGAAGCAATTGACAAACATCTTGTCATCTCTTCTCCTCTTAGGGGGTGAAAGAAGTGACCCTTTTGGGCCAGAATGTCAACAGTTACCGGGACAACTCTGAGGTTCAGTTTCACTCCCTGGCATCACCTGAACTCAGACAAGGATTCCGGACCGTCTACAAAGCCAAAAAGGGCGGGTTGCGTTTTGCCGAGCTTCTGGACCGAGTAGCTGCCGTGGACCCAGAGATGAGGATCCGCTTCACTTCTCCGCACCCCAAAGACTTCCCAGATGAGGTGGGTCAGGCCCCACTGATCTCTTCCTCGCCCACAGGCAGCAGCAGTGTGCCAATAACAACCCTGTTTGTGTTTCACAGGTCTTCGAGGTCATGCGGGAAAGACACAATATCTGCAAACAGGTGCACCTTCCTGCCCAAAGTGGCAGCTCCCGTGTCCTGGAGGCCATGAAGAGGGGGTGAGATCCGTGTTTGTGTGTATGTGAATGTCTGCAGGGGCTCTTATGCACCTTGAAAAGGTCTAGCCATGTGTCATCCCCTTTCAGCAGCCCATTCTGTTAAAACAATGGGGAAGTTCATGTTAGAAATCTATATAAAGCACCACACAGAGCAAACAAAAGAGTACAGTTACCATGTGCTTTACTGCTCAATTGTAGAACTGTAACAGAAAACAAGGAACAGGAACACCATAGATCCAAACTTGTAAACAGTCATCTATTGGCTGACTACTACTGGAGTTCATCATCCTCTATTAACCACCCCATAATCCCTTGTGTGGTGGAGTCTGGGCATCTGAATGGAGCTGAATGTTTACTGGCCAGATGCCCTTCCTGTTGCCAATCCAGAGGTTTATTTTTTCAGCTGATATAATTCTCATTGTGCCCAGAGAGAGAAATATCTCTCTACCTAGGATCGAACTCACAGCCTCCTGATTGTGAGGTGAAAGCTCCACCTCTAGGCCACTGCACCAACCCTGAATACTACTGTAGTTGTTGCATAAAAATAAATACCAACAATGAATTCCACCAGTTTGCTTAGTTTCTGATTTGCAACAAAAAGCAAATCACGTATCCCATTTCAGTACACGTACTTGTGTGTTTGTAGAAGATTTGAGGCAGCCTAATTTTGCCATCTGGAAGGAATGTGATGAGGAACTGGATCCCTCAGGAGGGAGAAGTTGCTTTCCAGAAGAGTAAGAGGCAACTCAGCCCAGATACTATGTATGAGAGAAAGAGAGTAAAGACAGCCTCTTGCTAATAAATCCCAGAGTCTATTGTAGAGCAGGGATCTCCAAACATGGCAACTTTTAAGACTTGTAGACTTCAACTCCCAGAATCCCCCAGATGACGAGTTGAAGGCTACAAGTCTTCAAGTTGCCAGGTTTGGAGAACTTCGTCGTAGATGCAGAGAATAGAGTCTTCACTCTGGCAAGAGTCTTCTATAGGCGTGGAACAATTCTTCCTCAGCTTGGAAGAATTTCTACCTGTCATTCTTAGTTTTTGGCCTGATACTGATGAATTCTGGGAGTTGAAGTCCACATGTGATAGCTGAGGGATACCAGGAGGTGAAATCCATGCCTGATATGGTGAACTGTAGTGAGGAGGTGCGTCCCAAGAGGAGAGGGGCATTGCAGAGGAGTAAGAGGAAACTCATCTTGGATATCCCATGTGAGAGAAAGTGGGTGAAGACAGCTTCTCCTTAATAGATCCCAGTCTATTTTAGATGCAGAGTCAAGTCTTCAATCTGGCAAGATTTTATCTATAGGTGTGGAACAATATAGAAGTCAACTTGGAAGAATCATCATATGTCATTCTTTTTTTTAAATACATTTTTATTACATTTTCACAAATACAAGTCTTAATCATGTTTGTAACAGTGTTTTGGCATCGACAAATTTTATATCTTATAGTTCTTATTATATAGATTATTATTTATACATTAACAGATATCTTGTGTGGTTTATTATGAATATAATAACATCTATCTTCTATACCTTCTTATTTATATATCTGGAATAATGTTATCTTAAGATCTCATACTTTAATTACATTAATCTATTTTTCCTATTTTCCATATCTGTTCTCTAACCATTCATACCATTTGTCCCATGTTAAGCCCATGTCACACTGCACCAACGGATGGAAAGAGGATGTAAAACGGAGAGAAACACTTGCCATCCGTTGACAGCTTGCATCGCGTTGTGTTAACGCGACTGCTTCCGTTCCTGTTACTCACTGTGTCCGTTTTGCTTCCTCTCTATCCGTCCAGCATTCCGTCGACTGAGATCCATCGCATCAAAAAGTTTTGAGCTGCTCAAAACTTTTTGAAGCGGAAAATGTGATCCAAGCCGTCCGTTCTGCATCCGCAACGCCATAGGGAACATCCGTTCTACATCCGTTCGTGCCCTCCGTTACGCATCCACTATATCCGCTAGGCAATCTGCTGCCGCATTCCACCCACCAACTCGCATCCGCCTCCAGCGGAAAACGGACACAGGGAGGAAGCGAAACGGACGCGGAACAGACACAAAGCGTTAGTAGCACGGACGGAGAAGAGGCAATGAAAGCGTATGCAGCTCGCATACAAAGCATGAAAAATGGAAAAAACGGTTCACAGAGGGACGTATCACCAGAATATTTAGGATGTCGTGCAGGATGCCTAGAGGATGCAAAGGGACCACCCGAGCCGAGAAAACCTATATTGCCTATAAAACAGCGGGCGGAGCACACTCACCTGGATCTCACTTTCAATCCAGCACCCCTGCTGTGCAGACCCTCTGCAGACCTTCATCTGATTCTTGCTCTTCAACAGCAAATCCCATCTGATGTCCACCATGAATTGTAACAGCACTCCTTTTTGGTAGCCACTCATCGTCTGCAACAGTGCGAAGCCATCTACAGGCTCTTTTCACCTGTTCTACCGTGAGAAAAGAGGGCATCCAAGAAGTGTCTGGGTCCGAAGATGGATCAGGAGAAGAGCAGAGTTCACGGACGTGTACAAACAAGCTGACTGGTGGAGCTGAGGAACGAAGACCCTCGTGCATTCCAGAACTTCAATGAGGATGTCTTCCAGCGATGTTTGAACCGAAGTTGTGGAGTGGCCTGAGACTAGGTTGACCAAGGCAAACACCAACTTCCGGCCCAGCCTGGACCCTGGGTCAAGGTGACACTTGACTCTTGCGCCACTGGCCTCAGGGGACCAATATACAGGAGCATGCAGTACGGCATGGAGGGGGCCACACAACACATCAGCATTGTGGTCAGCAGAAGTGGTGCAGCGGTCATCATCGAAAATACAAGGAGGCAGCTCTATCCAGTGACCCCCACTGAAGAAGGCTGGAAGAAAGTTGCAGAGCAAGGGTTATCAGAAGTGGAACTTCTCCCCACACCGTTGGAGCCATAGATGGCAAGCACGTGGTCTGCCAAGCGCAGCCAAGTCGAGGGTCCACCTTATTTCAACTCCAAGGGCTTCTTCAGCATTCATCCTCTTCGCCCATGGTCGATGCTGTGACTACAAGTTCATGTACATTGATGCTTCAGGCAAACGGCTCATCCTTCAAGCTGCATGCCAGGTATACAAAAGCCAGTGACCTCAAGGAGGGGCTGGAATGCAACCTCATCGTGGGCTTCCCAGATTCCAGACCCTCTGCCCAACGACACGCAAGATGTGCCCTACTTCATCGTGGGGATGACGCCTTCTCCGCACAAACCTACACTCATGAAGCCTACACCTCCAAATGCCTCACCGTGAAGAGAAGGAGATCTTCAACTACAGGTCTGTCCAGGGCAAGGCGGGTGGTGGTGAACGCCTTTGGCATCCTGGCCAACAGGTTCCAGGTACTTCTCACCACCATGCAGCATCGCCCAGTGACCGTGAGAAGGATCGTGGAAGCTTGCTGCAGTCCTGCGACAATCTCATGCGTCACCGCTACTACCAGTTTAGCAGAACAGGTCTGCGTCGGGACCTCCAACAAGGCAATGGGGACATGGACGCCTGGTGAATAGGAGGCAAGGGCAAAACCTGATAGATACTGAGGATGTGCAAGCCCCAACAGAGCTTCACGTGAAGGGAAGAAGCAGCGCAACCTCCTGAGACACTGGGTGCAACTCCCAGCTGGAGCAGTGGGAGTGGCAAGGACAGGATGATAGGATGCTTTAATGGATGCTATCCTTCCAGCCTTGCCTCTCATCAGCACGGATGAGTGTGGGCCATGTGTATGTTGGCTTGGGCCCTACAATGCAACAGGGCATTTAATAAAGATGTTGTTTATGTTCGAGAATGTGTTTGATCAATGATTACCATATTATATTGAATAATCAAAGGGCAAAGTTGGCACCTGGGAGTAGGGTGCCGACATACAGTCCCACTATGGCTTAGCAGCTGAGGGAACGGTGTTATCTATCCACTCAGCTATCCTTCCCTATCCCAAAGGTATCCCTGCCCATAGCCCACAAGCTATTACCCATCGGCCAAAGGCTTGAATTCCCTAGCCGCATCCCGACTGCTATTCTCTTAACCCATCCACGCACAAGCTATGCAAAGGCTTAAACAATTTTCTGAAGTTCTCACACGGCAAACTTTATTAGCTACAAATAAATGAAGCAAGTTGTGTGAAGCAAAGAATAATCTTTATTATAACAAGCTGTTAAAAGCAGAAAATCGAGTGAAGGCGTCGTCGGGCATCTGTGGGTGTGGGTGGCATCGGATACCTATTGGGTTGGCATCAGTGACACTGGTGGCGTAACGATGTGTACCTGTAGCTGACTGTGGAAGGGCTTGACCTGTGCTGCTGTACCTCCTGCGTAGGCTGTACGCCTTGGTAGGGTGAAGGGCCTGTGGAAAGCCTTGGAGCAGGCTAAGTGACATCACTGGGTGGAGGGCAGGCACTGGACTGGTCAGGAGCACAGGTTTCAGGCTTCGGTTATGGGAGGTTGAGTGAAGAAGATCGGTGGATCCTGTCCTCTCACCACCGGCAGTACTGGGTGGTCGATCCTGACTGTTCATTAGGGTCTGGTTGACGTAGGTGAGGCAGGGCTGCGGTTGGAATATGGGACGTCGGTGATGTACCAGCTTGAGAGAGGAGATCACCGCTGCTTCTGATGGTGTCCTTGATCTCCAGCAGGACAGTTGGCTCTGCCCTCCTGTCTTAGCCTCTGCTGCTTTTTGTGTGGAGTGGAGCTGGGGGTGGATGCAGGTATGGGCTGGTGGAAGTGCCCTCTTCTTGCTCCACTACTGCGTCAGGGGGTCCTCCATGCGCTCCGCCACTAGGGTAAGTACAGTTATTGGGCGGGTTCTCACAATCGTGATGCGACGGTCCATAGATACCATGCCTGGAGACAGGAAGCCACTCTTTGCCAGAAGAGCGACTGGCCTTCTCAGCAGGGCTGCCCTGAGAGATGAGAGAGTGTCTAGAGGGGCTGCTCCTCGGTTGGTGGACCTCGACCCTCACAAGGAGCTGCCACTTGGCCATCACCGTAGATGCTCTCTTGTCCATCAGCTTGACCGTGCAGGACCTGGCCAAGATTTCTTGAGGTGCAGCTTCCGTACCAGACATGTGAGCATGTGCTTCCACCACAGCCAAGAAGCATCCTCCGAACGTGTAGACCAAGGCTCTCCCCTTCTCTCTTCCAACAAGCTGAGTTCCTTTTGGATCATCTCGGATCGAAGGGCTTTGTGTCCCTCTCTTCGACCCTAACAAGATCTCTTCATCTCCTTTGCTCCTCAGCGAATCTTCGATGCACCTCTCATCCTCCATCATGTTCCTCTTCGGATTGAGAGTATTTGCCCTCCTCTCCGTTCAACGCGTAGCTGACCAGGATCGCGTCTGGCCTCTTCCCTCTGGCATGGGCCACATCTGGTCCCTCATCAGAGGGCTTACGAGATTGTAGGGCTGCTCCTCCACACCACCACCACCCACGCACCAGACCAAGCAACAACCGCAGTAGCAGACAAAAGCAGGACCATCAGGCAAGCAAGCCACCCAGCCAGCCAGCCAGGAGCAGCACCAGCAGAGTAAGCGACCAGCAGCGCCAGGAGCGCACCGAGCAGGACCAGGTACACCAGCAGGACCCAGGAGCAGCTTCAGCAGAGTACGCAGCAGCAGAAGGCACCACCGCGGCCAGGGAGCAGCGATCACAGCAAGCCCAGCCCCCAGAAGATCGAGCCGGGGCAGCAGGAAGCCCCAGCAGAAGACAAGTGAGTCAGGGCCAGGGAGTGGATGGTTGGACCCTGTCCCTCTTGCCAGGCTGGTAGCAGATGGCAGAGGCTCCTCTTCTTCCCCGATGGTTTGTTCGGCTGGAGAATGTGTCTGCAAGCAGGTCTTTCCTCTGAATGGTGACCTGCTTGCGAGCTCTTCCCTTTAATATTCCACAGGGCTGACGCAATGCATCCTCCCCGCATGCGCAGTGAACAGCTGTGCAGTCTGCTAGGCTTCTGCTAGGCATCTTCGACTCGTGCATCCGCTTCATCCGCTCGACATCTTGCTCTGCATCGCTCCTGTCCGCTGCGCGTGCCGTTTGTGTTGTCTCCCCCCGGAAGCCCTGCGGATGTGCCATCCGCTTTCCATCCTCTAGGCTTCCGTGTCGAGGCATTCCACTTTACGAATCCCTCTACATCCTCCCCCCGTCCGTTCCTTCCGTGTTGTCGCTCTTTGGTTATGGCACCCCCACCGCCACATGAGAACGAGGAGCCAATGCGCCGCCTGCTACGCCGGTCGCTGAGTACGCAAACCAAAATTGATTCGTTGTAGAATCGACGTAGCAACGCACGCACTCTGGCGTCCAGCGTCAGGCCCACGCATCAGAAGACCCTCACACTAGTCAGAATACGGCCGCCGCGGAAGACGCGATCTGACGAGTCTGTCGGGCGCGTCAGAAAAGACTTCCGCGTACATAGGAAGCCAGCTACGCCATGTAGAGTCGTCACCGCACCACGTGCACCAGTTGTGACAAATGTGGGGAACGCTTGGGGGCTCGTGGCGATCTTCAGTCCGGAGCCGTTGCGTCGCCGGCTTTTCGATACCGCAGCGTAGCCAAGTGAGCTCTAATCGGGGTCGTATTTCCGTAATCGGTCATCCTGCTGACGACTCCAAAGCAGCTCGCTGCTCGTGTACTGGCCAGTTCGGTAGGATTACGTCTATGCAGAAAGCGCCAAGTACGCCAGTGTAAGGCTGCTCCTTCGTCCGCTTCACATTCGATCCGCTCCGGTATACCTCTCGCGCGCGCTAATCGCAATCCAGTAGACATCTATTCCCGACCGTGTATAGTGTACATCACCGTCGCATGGCCTGACCGATCAAATGCTCCTGCCCTCTGCACGTCCTATGTGACCCATCGAGTGGGTCGGCGCCTGGTCCGGTCACACTCTCGCTAGCATACTATCTCTGAACTGTTGCGCATCAGTCGAGCCCCCGACGATACCTATCGAACCAGTCCGCGACAAGACACGCTCTACCCTCTCTCTGATGTACTGACGTCTCGTACGCAGATCGTATCGCTCGCGCGCAAAGCGCGCGTCATAGCGACCCGGCGAGCGATTTAAATTCGGGGGCACTTTTGATGATGCACGATAAACAACGGATGGAACATTGTTTCTCGTCCGCCTGTTCTCTTTTTACATATTTTTGGCATCCGCTCGGCCAATGTGACATGCGGCCTCTTATATAATATTTCGGAGTTCACTTTACTCTTCATTTCTCATGTGAGGCATATCACATTTCCGCCATCTCCAATATTTTATGTAGTATTATTGTCATTCTTAACTAGAGATCTCACACTTGATGGCTCGAGGGATCCGTGGAAGTTGAATCCACACAGGATAAGTTCAGCACGAGACGTTGTTGATGAGAAATGGATCCCAGAGGAGATGAATTCAAATTCGGATATTTTTGTGGAGAGAAAGAGGGTGAAGATTAAACTTCTCCTTTAATAAGCTCCCAGTAATATATTGTGGATTGCAGATAGTGGAATCCTTAGTCTGGGCAACGCATCTCTGGTCTATAGGTGTGAAACAATAGGTGGCTCTGGTTAAAATCGCCAGCCTTCATTCTTGGTTGGTGCCCAAGACCAGGGGTGACTGAGGAATTCTTGGCGAATTTGAAGGCCACATGCTGGTAGCTGAGGGAGGTTTACCGTATGTGGTAGAATAATAATTAGGTGCAGTCATCCAAGAGGGAAGGGTGCAATTGGCAGAGGAGCATGAGTTATAACAGATAGGTCTGTTGTGAGAGACAAAGTGGTCCGATGAAGACATAATAGTTCTTCTCCCTCGCAATACGTTCTTCCCTCCAGAGTCTACATTTAGCTATGCAGAGCAAAGGTCGAGGTGGCTTTCTCGGGTCTTGGCCAAGATTGCTGCTCTCGCAGGAGTATAGAACTCGGCTTGAAAGGAACTCTTCATGTCTACATTTCTGGTTTGGGCCTGACATCCATGTTCTCATCCTTCCACCGGATACACCGCGGAACGTACCGGAGACTTTGGCTAGACCCATTACATCCGCAGGAATATTTATCCAGGTAGGTTGTCCTCATTATTGCTTTCTTACTGACCACCCCTTGCTGCCAGGTCTTCAAAATTACATATTTATGACTTTAAGGATTAACTAAGCCTAGCAAATCGCTTTTGTGAGAATAATTGCCAAGTTTCCTTCAAAATCGATCTTTATACGCAATTCGTTAGAATGTTGATGATATGATATCATCCGTCATCTCAACATAGCACGTTCAGTCCTAGTAACCCCATGTAACTGAAACTCGACCGTCTTGAATTTACCTGGTGGTTGGAAAACAGTTTAGCATGTACTATGTTTCAGAGCTGTGTTAATTTTATCCGCCATTATTCTATGTGAGTTTATTTTTGTTACCGTGAAGGTTAGTGTATCCGTACTAGGGTCAGGTGAAAAGAAACTACAACTTGTTGTTCGGACCAAATAACTACTTATGGAGAAAAGATTCCCTACAGTACAGGGGCAAAAGCTTATCAATCGTATTTGGAATGATTTTGAAATTTACAGGTATATAATATTCTATCCTATTCTTTCAAACGCATTGATCCTGACATGGTAACTTAACCAATGATATTTTGTAGTTGGCGTGTTAAGTTCATTTTGGGGTTTTGGGGGTTTGGGTTTTGCGGTTTGCGTGTTTTGGCGTTTTGGGTTCTGAACTGATCTGGACTTTAAGGGTCGTATGGAAAAGGCTCATGGAACCATTATAATAAAAAACAGAAAAAATGTTGTAGCGGATGGAGGCATACCTTTCTTTGGTGTTTTTTTAGAATAGACTGTGAATGCATAGCTTATATTGTTAAACTGTATTGTGTGTTATTTCCTAGCTATATTGAGCATATTATGCTACAAATATTTTGATTTCTATCTTTTCTTATTTCCTTTTACGTGTGTTTCAATGCTTGTACACTTTTCAATACTTGTATGTTGTTGCTGTCGTTTTAGGTGATTGATTTTTTGGCTAATATTGTATAATGGCTCGGACCCTGTGATAACAACATGCGTTTTAGACTGACCAGGAGCCTATCCGTTCCCCATTGAGTGGAGACATATAATAAAAATAAGATAAAATAAAATACATGACATCATTGCCTTATTTGCACGATTACATATCACCCTTCTGCTCTCACGTTTATGTCATGGGTTGGCCTCTATCCCTGGCCCTTTTTAAAAAAAAATTATGAGCCATGAACATGGGGATATTCTGTGTTGGAGTTGGTTAATGAACTAGGAAGAAGATACAAATCCCTCTTCTGTTTGCAGATACAAATCCCTCTTCTGTTTGCAGATGCAACTCTCACCAGTGACTTCATCGCTGGATTCTGTGGGGAGACAGAGGCTGATCATTTGCAGACTCTGTCGCTCCTCCGTGAGGTCAGCTACAACTTCGCCTACATCTTTGCCTACAGCCAGCGGCAGGTGAGGCCTGGGCACCCACTGGATGGCACATCTTAACAGGGCTGATTTGCATCTGTGGTGGCTGTGCCCATGTTGCAGCTGCGGGCTGAATTACTATTTATTTATTTGTATCCTGACCCAGCTTCCCAAACACAACAGATCCTCTGAAGTGAACTCAAAGATTCCTTTATTAGGAGCGCTGGCAGCCCCGGCAAAAAATTTCTCTCTCATTGCAGGCCAAGTTTGTCCAGCAGGGAGATTGAATAGTTGTCTGTCACATCTGTTCACCATTCCTTTCCTTTTATCCCCTTGGCTCTTCCATGCCAAGGACCGGCCCACAGATTTCCACTGCTCTCCTCTCCTCTGCCTTCTGCGTATCCTCAGGCACTGGACCCAGCTGATCCTCCTCTTCCTCATCAGCCACCTCCAGACCTGGAGGCTGTTGACTCTCCAACTGAGGCCTGATGGACTGACACATCTCCTGGTGATTGGCCCAAAATCACTTAGCCAGTGTTCATGCCTAGGACAGAACTAGAACTCACTGTCTCCTGGTGATGATGCGCCCAAANACTCTCTCTCTCTCTCTCTCTCTCTCTCTCTCTCTCTCTCTCTCTCTCTCTTCCCCCCAGGAGCTCTTAAGTTACCCTGATGCTGACCCTGACTCCAACGCTGCCTCCTCTGATTCAGCAGCTTGAGGGGCCCGTGGCCAAGAGGCCACAATTCCTGCTTTTATGATTTTTCCAAATACCTCAAGTTGGGGGAATATACCCTGCACTCCTTCCTCTTCTTTTTCAGAGAAATGGTGATTGTCCAATCTCTTCTTAAAAACTTACTGGGTTCTCCAACCCTAGAAGTTTTTAAGAAGAGACTGGACAACCATCTGTCTGAAATGATATAGGGTTTCCTGCTTGAGCAGGGGGCTGGACTAGAAGATCTCCAAGGTTCCTTCCATCTCTGTTTATTCTATTTCTAATTTCCCCCATAACAACAGCCCTGTGAGGTGGGTTGGGCTGACAGAGAGAGGGACTAGCCCAAAGTCAACCAGCTGCCTTTCATTCCTAAGGTGGGACTAGAACTCACCATCTCCTGGTGATTGGCCCAAAATCACTTAGCCAGTGTTCATGCCTAGGACAGAACTAGAACTCACTGTCTCCTGGTGATGATGCGCCCAAAGTCTCTAAGACCATAGAAAAGCTGTGAAGGGAGTGGCCTTGAAGGGCAGGAGGAAGAGCTGCTATCTAGGTTAGATAAGAGGCCAAGAAACCAGCATGAGAAAACATTTCAAGCCAAGTCATCCCCAAGTTTACATGAAGATGAAGTCAGGGAGTGGACATTCATTTGGTTTTACAAGATTCCATTTCTAAACTATTCCAATTAAGCACGGGTAGTCCTCAACTTACAACAGTTCGTTGAGTGACCGTTCAAAGTTACAATGGCACTGTGATGACCCAAAGGGGTGTGGCACAAAGGCAACACAGTCAGATGATCAGTAGGAATTCCTTTATTCGCTCCAATTTTACCCCCAATGTTCTGGTTAACTTCTGGCCAGAGAAAAGCTCTCCCAGGAACAGCCTTTGGCTGCAGAGAATCAAGTCCAAAACATGGTCAACAAAAACTGTAATTTTAAGTCCAATCAAGCCAAACAGAGGTAATTAGTCCAGCAGGGCAGGAACAAGAATTCCAGATGTAAAGGCATGGCAATAACTCAACATGGTTGGGAAAACACCAGGAACACAGAAAAGCAAGGACAACACAGGATAAAGTCATGTTTGCTCCCAGCAGCTGCCACACTCAGCATGCCTTTCTTATAAGCTGTCTTCCCAGGTGTGGCTAATGAAGGGAATCAGGGCCCTTTCCTCCCCCATAAGCCACACAACACATGTTGCTCTCTTGTCCATTCCTCAAGGCTTGCATTGCAAACAACACAAGATGGGGAGGGGGGAAAGGGTGAAGAGGGGAAACTTTCCCCACTTGCCCTATGCACCTGGCCTGGCCACCGGGCTGCTGCTTTCTGCTTCCTCTTCTGCTTTTGGCTGCACGAAGGAAAGCAGAAAAAGTGTTTCTTTCTCACCCCCAAACTCTGCCAGAAATGAGTCTTTGGGACCCTGCAAGGCCTCCTCTCCAAGAGGCTGCATTGGCAAAGACTCATTTCTAGCAGAGTTTGGGGGAGAGAGAGAAAGACTTCTGCTGTTTCTGCTGCTTTCCTTGCATGAAGCCAAAAGTCTCTCCCTCTCTCTCTCTCTTCCCCTGAGAATGGAGCTGGAGACGGAATCCTGCGATCCCAAATAAAGAACGATCGATCGGGAGGAAAAGGGGATGGGGGATTTTCCCAGGGTCTCTGGTCCGCGGGATTTATAATGATGAGTTTGGTGGTCTCTGGGGTCCAAAAGGCTGGCGACCCCTGTTCTAGTCCCAAGGGGCATTATTTTCTTAGTCTGGTCCACCCTATAGGGCTGACCAGTGTAGAGGCATCTGGCAGGATCTGTCCTGGCCCGGTCATTATTTGCTTGGTCAGCTGCTCGGTCTGTCCCCGGATTGAGTCCAGTGTCCCAGTTCTGCTTCCTGCCTTCACTTGTCCTGACCTCCATGTCTCCGTGGCTCTGTTCCCCAGAAAACCCGGGCGTTTCACCGCCTGCCAGACGACATCCCACCCGAAGTGAAGCACCGCCGGCTGGAGGAGCTGAACATCGTCTTTCGGGAAGAGGCTTCCCGCCTCCATGCAGCGGCCGTGGGCCAGAGACAAGTGGTGCTGGTGGAAGGGGTGAGTGTGCCACGGGGCTAGCCAGTTCTGGCAAGTTAAGGGTGCAACGCTTCCCACTTTCCCCAGGGTTTCAGGTCAGGGAAGGAGGTGAGGTTAGAACGCTTGGGATTCTGCCTGGAGCCAGCCCAGAGTCCCTGCGGAGAGGGAGATGAATGGCATGGGAATTTGAAAGAGAGGGAGGAGATGGAGAAGATGGGTGGAAAGGGGAGGGAGGGAGGGAGGAAGGAGAGGTGGGACGGAAGGAAGGAAGATCGATGGAGGAAGGAAGGAAGGAAGGAAAGAAGGAAGGAAAGAAGGAAGGAAGAAAGGAAGGGATGGGAGAGAAGGGAAGAAGGAAGGGAATATGGGTGGTGGAAGGAAGGAAGGGAGGGAGGGAGGAGAGATGGGAGGGAAGGAAGGAAGATGGATGGTGGAAGAAAGGAAAAGGGAGAGAGATGATAGAAATGATGGGTAGGTGGATTGAAGAAAGGAAAAGCGAAGTGATTGAGATGATGGACAGGAAGGAGAAGAAAGAAAGAGAAAGAAAAAGAAAGAAAGAAAGAAAGAAAGAAAGAAAGAAAGAAAGAAAGAAAGAAAGAAAGAAAGATATGGATAGCAATAGAATATAATTAGAATAGGAATAGGGATGATAAGAATAAAGATAAGGTTGGAAGGGAACTTGAAGGTCTTCAGTCCAACCTGCAGCCCAAGGCAGGAAACTTTATACCATCCAGACAATGCTTCTCTGGTGTTTTCTTGAGATAGGTAGGTAGGTAGGTAGGTAGGTAGATAGATAGATAGATAGATAGATAGATAGATCTAGATAGAATTAAGATAGACAGACAGACAGACAAGACAGGCCAGACCAGACAGACAGACAGACAGACAGCAGACACAGACACAGCACAGAACACAGAACACAGACGACGACACAGACACAGACACAGACACACAGACACAACAAGGAGAGAGACACAGATTTAGGAGAGAGAGGCAGACAGGCAAATGATAGGGTAGCAACAGACAGAAGGACAGACAGACATATGAAGAGCATCATAAGACAGCATAGAATAGATTTAGACAGCCAACAGATGCAGACATGCATTAATATAGATGACAGAATAGATGATAGATAAATAGACAAGTGCAGACAGATGATAGATCAGACCATGATAGATAACGATAGAATAGATAGATATGAAGATAGATAGTAGAATAGATAGATAGATTAGATAGATAAGATTAGATAGATCAGACAGACAGACAGAACAGACAGACAGACAGACAGACAGACAGAACAGACAAGACACGATAAGCACAAGACAGAGACCAGACAATGATAATAGATAGACATGATAGATATATAAGCAGAGCAATATAGAGGAGAGAGAGGGAGTGGAGATAGATATATAGACAGACAGATGATAGGGAGAGAGAGGGAGGGAGGGAGGGAGAGAGAGAGAGAGAGAGAGAATATATTAGATAGATAGATAGAAAAAAGAGAGAGAGACATGTCCATGTTTTTTTTAGATAGACAAGACAGGCAGACAGTTCTCCAGGTAGGACTCAGAAGGGTTCCAGTTGCTCAATTTGATTTTGGGTGGGTGGGTGAGTGGGTCGGGGGGTGGCATTGCCGAGTCTCGGGTTTATCATTCAGGAAAGAAAACGGACCATGCACAACAGTCCCAAGTTGTGAGTCATGTTCCCTCCATCCCAAGTAGCTGCCCCCCAGGAGCAGCGGGACGTGACAAGCCCTCTGGAGCAGCTGGCCGGTCGCGGCTGCCCAGTCTCTTGACGTCTTTTTCTCCCCCCGCCCCGTCTCCTTGCCCCCTCAGCCCAGCAAGCGCTCCCCTCTGGATCTGTGGGGCCGGAACGATGGCGGAGTCAAAGTCATCTTCCCGGACGTGGAGCTGAGCAATGGGACTGAGGGGCCGTCGGCTGTCCGAGCACAACCAGGAGATTACGTTCTGGTGGAGGTGAGTTGCGCGTGGCCACTACTCCGGCACTGCCATCACGAGTAAAGCCTCCTGGATCCCAGGAATGGGGCTTTCTCTGCCTTCTGGATTGTTCTTTTTTTTTAAAAAAAAGATATTTGGGTTTTCACAAAAAACAAAATACAAATAAAACATCTTTTTTAAAAATAGCATGGTCCCAGGTTATCACTTCTTCATATAAACACAAAACTCAATTTCATGCTCATTTTTATATTCTATTCCATATCTTATTACCATTTTGTATTTTCTACATAATT
>BHFT01013579.1:0-12713 GCA_004320025.1 Laticauda laticaudata
GGTCCTCTGACGTGGCTGCACGCCTATCTTCCCCATTCTGTACAGGGACTCTCACGTTACCTCTAGTCCACTGGGAGTTTTATTGGGGCCCCGAGCGCTGTCCGGGGGGATGAGGTCATCTACACGTGGGCCTCCATTAAGACACTGGCCTGGAACAGTAGACCTGTTACTCCTGGCTGGATAGAGGACTGTCTGTCCTGTGGGCTGTCTGAGTGGAGAGGGGTTGTCAGAGGCTGCTCCTCGTGTGCGGAACTCACCTCCAGGAAGCTGCACTTGGCCATCGACGTACAATCTCCCGGGTCAATGAGCCTGATAGCGCCTGCCCGGATTTTTTGAGGTGTAAGCTTGCCATACCAGGTGTGCATGTGCTTCCACCATTCCCAGGAGTAGTTTCAGAAGTGTAGCCAGGCTCTCTTGCTGTCCCCACAGCTGCCTGCTTCCTTTTGGTGTCGCGATGAGTCGGTGGCCCTTTCTCCAAAGGTACTGCGTTCTCCCTCAAGCCATTCCTAGCACTCCTTTCCTCTCCCATGGTCCCCGGAACGGTGTACTGTTTCTCTCTCCTTCTCCTTCCCTTGCTCTTCCTCCCTCTGGCAGGGGCTTTGACAGCAGGGCCTTCAGGGCTTGAGCAAAGGCTTTGAAGGGCCATTGGGCTGGTCCCCCAGCAGCAGTTACAGCACGCAGCATGCACCAGCTCAGCAGAGAGAACAGCACCAGCAGCATAGAGCCGCAGACAGCAGGGAGAAAAGCACCAGCAGCACCCAGCAGCAGCAGACAGCACGCAGTCAGCAGCACAGCCACAGCATACCAGCAGCGTCAAGGACAGCGCTTGAGTCAGTGGCCAGGGGGGGATGGTGGTTCTGTCCTTCTTGCCAGGCTTGGCTGCGGTTAAGGCACGCGGCTTTCTCTTCTTCCCTGACTGACGAACTAGTGTTATTCAAGATGTCTGGGCAGCACGCTTTCTTACTGAATGCTGACTGCTTGTGAGCTGCATCCTTTTATTCTGCAGAGCTGTAATCGCGCAATTCATAACTCTCCCACATGCGCAGTGATCCTTTGCATCCGCTATGCATCTTGCTATGCATTCCGCTATGCATCCTTTTGGGCGTCTGTATGCAATCCGCGTCATCCACTACACATCCGCTCCTTCTGCTATGCGTCCGCTTCGCAATTCTCCCCCGGAAGCCCTTTGGATGTGTCATCCGCTTCTATCCGCTAGGCTTCCTACGAACATCCGCTTAACATCCTCGCTACGTACTACCCCCGTCCGTTCCTTTCCATTCTTTTCCGTTCTGTTTATGTAAATTTGGGGCACTATTTGGAGCGGATAACAACGGATGGAGCCACCCCCCGAAATTTTGCTCGTCCGCTATGTCCTTTTTGCATACGTTTTGCATCTGTCAGCCAGTGGGACCTAGCCTTTAAATGTTGCTATATGCTCCTATCCCTTCTAATCAGCACTGTAACCATTGTCATTTGGCTCTGTCTCTTCTGGCCTTGTTCCACTCTGCACTACAGATCTTTTCCAAGAGCTCTGCTTTTCCTACCAACTGTAACTTGCCTTCAATCTGTTGCTCTCCATCTGCAAATTCAGTATTTCACTAATATCAGGACAACATTCTCAATTCTGCTAGAGGCTGCATCTTCATCATCATCATCCTGAGTATTGGAATGTAAGAACCTTTGAGGAAGGAAATAAAAAAGGCAATATATTACTGGATGTAGTGAGGACAGATCTCATTCAATACAACAGCAAATGACAAGGACATTGCCCTTCCATATGTAGAATTCAGCAAATCCTGTTTTTAGTCAAGTAAAAAAAGGGAAAGGTAATAGTTAGGGCAATATTCAGTTCCCTCCAAGTGAAAACAATGAAATCATTAATAAATTGGTGGAGCTGTTTCCCAGCATCCTACTGAAGTCCATTATTTAGATTTATAGTAACTATAACAATACCACTTAGACTTATATGCCGCTCCATAGAGCTTTACAGCTTTCTCTGGGAGGTTTATAACATCAGCATATTGCCCCCAACAATCTGGGTCCTCATTTTACCAACGTTAGAAAGATGGAAGACTGAGCCAATCTTGAGTTCAGAATCAAAATCCTGGCTGTGAGAAGAGTTTGCTTGCAGTCCTGCATTCTAACCACTGCGTCACCAATCAGTACAAAAATGGACTGTTGTTGGGAAGGTGTAGGGCTGAAACACTCCAATGTAAATATTCTATCTCTCATGGTGAATACTGTAAAGTTATTACAATGAGACTTTTGTCTAAAAGATTTGCACTCTTACCTATTTTTGACTGGTGAGCTTCCTTTTGATAAAATTAGCCTGAGTGCAGAAAAGTGCATTGCTGCTAAAACAGGGCCACATTACAGCCTTACTCAATTTCTTTTTCCATTGTGGAAGCTAAAAAAAGAACTCAAAAAGCAAAGTTATGGCATGAACTTTCATTTTTAAGAGGATGTAGCTTGCAAATAGTCATTCTGCAATGCATGCCATTTAAAAAGAAAAAGGAAGTTAAACTTATTGCACTTTCATTTTTGTACTGCCAGCTAGATTTTTTGGAAATTTCAAATCATCATGTTCCTATACTTAAAATTCAGTGCGCAAATCAGAAGAGGCATAGAGCAAGAACAAGGCAAATCACCATGCATACCAATAAGCATAGTCTGTACAGATATCAAGCAAAGTCCCATCCCAGAGTGTGTACAACACCCACGCAGGGGGAGAGCCTCCTGTTCTCGGTGAGGCTTCTGTTTGGCACTAGACACATCAGCTGCACCTGTAAGATGCCAGCCATTGAAAGAAGGAGACTCTGTCCATATCAGTTATACCCCCGTCGGTGCTCCTCATTCTTTCTGGGAAAGCTAGAGGAAATTTCTGAAGGCATGACAGACAGTGTGCAGGGCCTGCTTAATGGAACCATATCCAGTTCTCTTTTCTTAAAATGATCAGGTGCAAACTTGAACAAAATGAAGGGAGAACAATATCTTGTTATTGCTATTTTTGTGGTTATTCATTCTTATGGCTACAACCTCCAACCCATCTCCATTTATTCTGTGAATCATGAGGGAATAATGTGGATACCATTGTAGAAGCCAATGACTTTTCAGATATATTTTGAGCAAGCAAAACACCATTTCAAATTTGTATGTACAAGTTGTTATTTCTTTTATCAGGATTGTTTTATTTGTTAGTTATTCCTTGGTGTTTCTCTTTGGATCTACACAGAACAAAAATCTTTAGACTTGCTTGTGTTGGAAGTTAAAACCCACCCCGCTCCTAGGAAAATGAAATATTTGGGGATATACTGAAAAGGCAGAATATTTCCCCTAAAAAGAGAAGTAGAAACTCAGAAACAGAAACTCACCTCGGAAGTAGAAACTCAGCCCCCCCCACCTTTGCTAATTGGCCATTGCTCTGGCCTGGGCCAGCCTATTTTACATAACAAAGATCTCCAGGTAGACCTTAGGAATTTCCCAAAGCTCTTTCATTACATCATCATCCAGCAAGGCTCAACCAACCCTGGGACTCAGGACAGCCTACAGAGTTGCCCCTGCATGGCCCCACGGGAGTCTGACAACCAATCAGAATACAAACTCAAATTCAAATCCTAATAGAGGGTATAAAACCCAGGCACTTTTAGCATCTCAGCCCTTCCTTCTTTCTTCACCCAAGGCATGTGATCCTGTCCACCATTAAACCATCTTTCCAAACAATCACCATGTTTCCAGTGTCTTTATCCCCGCTTGGAACTGAACCCAGAAGGATATTTCTTCCAACATTTGTTTATCTCTGAAACACTTTGTAGTTTCCCAGAATAAGAAAATCATTTTTTAAAAAAACTATTAAAGATACAAGCCACACATTTTAAAATACTGAACTAAAGGGGTTGCATTCCTTCGGCAAACAAAAACACATTTTGATGAAAAGAGTGCCAAGTCAGTACCTGGTAAGTTTGCAGGCTGTGCTCAAAAAAAGTCAAGATGTGTGTAAATGGATAATGTTTCTATCACATCATCCTGACCCCCGTTCTGGCTTCTTTTTACCATGTCTTACAAAACACCCATGGTTGCAATCATGCTGACCACTATGTCAGGGAGTTGTGTATGGCTTAATTAATTTTCTTTTTATTACAATCTCAGCACACTTGTCAAAAAGAAAAATTAACATTAAAAATAAGGACATTTTTTTTTTTAAAGGCAATGGCTGAATGTACCAAGCCAGGCCATAATAGTAGCAACTGTTAACACTGGAAAAAGCAGCTGGTAGGTTTATGAAAAGTTTAGAGCACACCTAAAGATATGAAGAATTTTGGATCTTTAATCAAAGACCTCATGGGTGGGAGATTACCTTTCTTAAGGTTTCTGATCCTTTTCTTGAATAAAGGCTCATCATGGAATAATTGAAGAATGTTTTAATGTTGAGCTTCTCTCTACCAGCCCCCCAGTGGTTTATTTATTGTTCAGCTTGGTCATTTGTGGTTTCTTTCAGCTAATGAGCCTTTCATAATCTGTACATAATGTTTCACGAATCCTTCACCACTGTCACTTCCTTGAACTAACTGCCTTGTTCATTAAAGTCTACATTGAGCAAATTCAACAATTAGAATAGAAAAAGTCCTGTAAGATTCTTTAAAAACAAACAAATGTGTGTGCAATTTGATTGTGCATACAAAGAGAGGGGCAAAGTGAAATGTTAATACCTAGCCTGGAATGGATATGCCTTCTTCTTGCCCACCTAGAAGCAGTATTTCCGGAAGAAAATCATAAGGAATGGAAAAAATTCAGAATATTTGAGAAATGTTTGCTTCCATGAATATAGACTATGCCATTTTACACCAGAGGAAGGCCAGAAGTACTATAAAGGGGTTGCTATAGCAACAAACTGAAATTTACTTTCTCTGTTCTTTAGGGAGTTTTAGCCTAGTCACACTTTAATTAAAAAAAGAAAAAGAAACAACAAGTGAAAACATGGAGGTTACATAATAGCAGAGCATGCTATTTTCATGCTTTCCACCTGACAGGGGAAAAGGCACATCTGCCCAAGTCTTTAAACATGTTGGTGACAGTATTTGTATGGGGGAGAAAAAGGGTGGGGAGAAGTAGATTGCACACACTGTGCTAGGCCGACAGATGTCATGTAAAGAGTTTTATGATTTGTGGTCTGTGATTTAATACGGTAGGATGGATGATTTCAGACAATTGTGGCTCTTTCAGCCAACCATGATTTAGCGAACCACAGCTTAGTGCAATGCATGAAAATATATGGGAACTTAGACAACAAAGCATATTTCTACATGCTCTGTAAAATTAGTCCCTCAGAATCTAGGCTCTTCCCAAGCAAAAGTAGAGGAGGGGTTTAATCACTGCCCCTGGAATGTGGTGGGATAGGACAATGTTGAAAGGTTTTTTAAAGGCCCTGTCCCACTGCACTTACGGATGCAAAGAGGATGTAAAATGTTAAAAAAGGTTGCCATCCATTAGAAAACACTATGCATCCGTTGTGTACTCATTGCATACGTGTTTCATACGCTCTATCCGTCGAGCATCCGTCCACTGTGATTTCATCCGTGCAAGAAGTTTTGAGCTGCACAAAAACTTTGGGAACGGTATGAACTTTCCGCCGTGTATGATGTAAATCCGCGGCATACGAGCAACAAACATTCTATGTCCGTTTATCATTCATTAAACGTCCATGTATCCTTTCTGCATCCTCTGGCATCTCGGCAACTCACATCCGCTGCAGCTGAAAACGGGAAAGAGGGGAGAAACAAAAGGTACACGGAATGTCAAACACAGCGTTAGTAGCACGGAAATAGAAAGGATGCGCGGAGACGGTTTGCATCCGATATACATCATAGCGGCATCCCCTTTCTTTCCTTTAGGCATACATGATGCATCCGCTTCATCCGCTATGTGTCCGCTTCGAAATTCCTCCCCCGAACCCCTTCGGAGTGGTCCATCTCGCTTCCATCGCTAGGGCTTCCTATGAACATCCGTTTAACATCCCGCCTACATACTACCCACGTCCGTTCTTTCCATTCTGTTTATGCAAATTTTCACCACTTTTGAAGCGGATGACAACAGATAGCCACCCCAAATGAAAATTTTGCTCGTCCGCTGTGTCCTTTATGCATACGTTTTGCGTCTGTCGGCCAGTGGGACCTAGCCTTAAGGGACAGAGATATTCTATAACAACTGCAAACTAGCTCCAGAAAAGTCACCCTGATCACCTATTTTCCATCACTCTTGTCTAGGTATTGGTCTAGGCCCATGACCAGAGTTCAGAATGGTACATTTATTCAGATGTACTTAAAAATAAAGCACTAAATTTTCAAATAAGGAAGTTGAAGGATGGCTCAAAGTTGGTTTAGTATTTGTACAGACATGACTTTTGATTGCAGAGACAGAAATTAGCTATTGGGGCGGTCTGTTTTGAGCCCTCAAAATCAGATGGTCTAGACTAGGGCTCTCCAACCTTGGCAACTTTAAGACTTGTGGACTTCAACTCTCAGAGCTGAGGGACTCTGAGAGTTGAAGTCCACAAGTCTTAAAGTTGCCAAGATTGGAAAGCCCTGGTCTATAAACCAACTAAATGGTAGATAAAACAGAGATAGCAACCACCTCAAGGTACAGCTGTTAAAAGTTGAGCTGCTCCAAGGCCTCAGGTCAGGGTTGGCAGCATATAGTACTCTTACGTCTTCTTCTGATTTGATTACAATATGTCTGTATGCCTTTCAGTCATTTTCAGATTCATGGAGATTGCCCGGAGAAGTCCCTGCAAGGTTTTTTGGAAGTGGTTTGCCCTTGCCTCTTTCCCAGGGCTGAGAGGGAGGGATTGGGCCAAAGTCACCCAGATGGCTTTGCTCCTAAGGCAAGACTAGAACTCAGAGTTTTCTGATTTTGAGCCCAGTAACTTAACTACTACACCAAACTAGTTCTCTTCATTACAATTGGTACATATGATAATTGGCAGAAAACTTAGAGGCTCTGCCTAAGTGCCTGGAAGAAGTTCATACCATCTGCTCCTGGGTAGTTCAATATGTGATTATCTCCAATGAGGCTACTGAAAAGCCATTATTATCTTTATTATGGTTTCTGATGATAACATAACTGCTATGACCCTAGGAGTATAGTCCCTGGGTCACATGGGAACACGTGATGTCCACACAAGAGTTTGTCCAACAGTGACTTAAAAGGAGTGTCAGGAGAAATGCTCTTTTTTGGGGGGTATGTCAGTCATGTGCTGGGGGGGGGCACTCCGTCTTCTGTGTCCTCAAGCTGATCGCATTAAATCTTGATTTTCTTAGAGTGGTGGAAAATGTGACAGAAGCAGAGAGGTGGCATTTCCTGTGTCAGGGTGACTGAGATGCAATGAAAAACCACAATGCTTATTTCGGGTGGTGATGCTGCAGTCTGGAAACAAATGTACTACAGAAGCACCCTTCTTCTTCTTTTTAAAGACCAAAACTATTTAGGATAATATTGAGTGGAAACATTTACACCCTGGTGGAACGGGGCATGTTGTTCCCTTGTACAGACAAATCTTTCAATATGGGTCAGCCTCATTTCTTTCCTTTGCCTATATAAATAGTATGTTCCAATATCATATTTGATATAAAGGAACAGGTATCTCAGTGCCATTTTAATAAGGAGAGGGAAGGGGAGAGGGGGAAAAGCAAATGGGACAGTTTTCAGAGGCTGGTGTGGGTTAGGAGGTGCCCCTTCAGTGGAGCATAAGGAAATGGCTACTGTGACTTAGAATGTTGTGAAACTCAAGATGACCAGTTGGACCTAATTTCTCCAGCAAGGTCAGAGGAAGGCTGGACAATCTACCTAATCTCAGTGTGATTATTTACCCAGCCCAATTGCTTTTTCAGAGTAGTATCAAGAGAATGAAAGCCATTTTGGAGGTCAGGAACCAGGAGACTGTGAGTTCTAGTACTGCTTTGGCCAGTTGGGTGGCCTTGGCTCAGTTATGCTCAGCTTTGGGAAGGAGGCAATGGCCAACCACTTTCAAAAATGTGAAGAAAACTTCAGGAGTTTGTTCAGACAGAGTCCAGACTGACCTCAAGGCAAACATGTGTGTGTGTATACACACACAAAAAAATGTGTGAACCAGAGATGGTATTCAGCAGGTTCTAACCAGTTCTGGAGAACCAGTAGCGGTCATTTTGAGTAGTTCAGAGAACCAGCAAATCCCACCTCTGATTGTAGATTTTCCAGTATCTTTCCCCTGCCATGTCCACCAAGCCACACCCACAGAACCGGTAGTAAAAAAAATTTGAATCCCACCACTGGGGTGGACACAGACACACATTTCCTTTCTTTCTACTTAATTTTAAAAAAATGAATAGAAAAAAGCTTTCTAGTGAGACCAGCAGATAACTTCCAGTAACTCCATTCTGGGCTTTGTAGAATGAGGTGCAGCTCTGAAAGGATGTTTCTTTCTCTGCCAAAACAAACAAACACAAGAGCAGTGTTGCCCCAGCTGTTGCAAGAGATTTATAAATATATGCACCGCCTCCTGGACACATGTTCCCATAAAAGGAACCGGAAATAGTCCTGCCATTAGGACAAAAGTTAAACGACAGGAATGGCCAGCAAAGTGTTGGATGGGGAAGTTGACAGCATAGTCTAAGAAGTCTAGGAATGCTTTGTTAAAGAAAGAAAGAAAGAAAGAAGTGGGTGTATTGCAGTTAACTTGTGAAGAGCAGAGAAGCCTGAATAATTTAAAAACAAAATGAGGGCTAGCTTTCTGAAGGGTTAGCCATTTCTCCTTCTTCACCCTAACTTATTTCAATTCAATTCAGAAAAGAGCTGGAAAGGATCTTGGAAGTTTTCTAGTCCAACCTCCTGCTCAAGCAGAAGACCCTATACCATTTTGGACAAATGACTGTCCAGGCTCTTCTTAAAAACCTCCGGGGATAGAGCGCCCAAAATTTCTGAAGGCAAGCTGCTCCACTGATTAATTGTCTTCACCAGTTAAAAAGTTTCTCCTTAATTCCAGGTTGCTTTTCTCCTTGACTAGTTTCCATCCATTGTTTCTTATATTGCCTTCTGCTGCTTTGGACTCCATCTTCTTTGTAGCAGCCCTTCAAATACTAGAATCCTGCTATCATATCCCCTCTATCCCTTTTTCTCTAGACTAGCCATACCCAGTTCCTGCAACCGATCTTCATATGTTTTAGTCTCCAGGCCTAAAATCATCTTAGTTGCTCTTCTGTGCACTTTCCCCAAAGTCTCAACATCTTTTTTGTAAGGTGGTGATCAAAATTTGATGCATTATTCCAGGTGTGGTCTTTAAAAAGAATTTATAAAATGGTACTTAATATTTCATGGGACTTTGATTCCATGCCTCTGTTTATACAACCAAGGATTGTATTAGCTTTTTTGGCTGCTGCCACACACTGCTGGCTTGTTATAATTTGTTCACAAAAATGTGAAAAACCATTTGATCAAGAAAAGAGGATGAGACATCTCAGAAGAACTGCCTCTTTTGGGGGGGAAGGTTTCTGATCAATTATTTTTGACATTTTTTCAATCATGAAAAAAAAATTCTGATTAACTATTTCATGTTTAATTGGTTAAAATATAATGAGAATTTTACTGAACCTTCCATAAATTATGTTCACAGTAATTCCTTGTTCTTTTAAGTGAGTAACCAGGGGGTGGGAAAATAGTGCAATAAGACAGCATTATTTGTTTTTTAAGCCATTTATATAGCCAATGTTAGGAATGATAGTCACCTAACAGTTGGGTTGGAAATATATAAACCAGGATAGTAATTTAATACTGTATCTTTAAGAGAATACTGTAATTGTGATTGGCTGAGGTTCCTCTAACAGCCATAAGATGGAGCCAGAAACCTGGTTTGTTTCTTCTTGCATTTCCTGTTTTGCCGTATTTCCTGATCGGCATTTTGCTCGGATTGCTGTGAGTCTTGCAACTGTTAGCAAACTCCATTTACTGAACTTTGTTTATGATACTTGACTTTGTTTTTGGATTATGCCTGCACTGATACTAACTGCTTTAACCATGTATGATTTGGACTGTTTATTGTACTTTGTTTACCTGTTTACTGGAAGTAAAACCTACATTTTACTATTCAGTGTATCTGTATGCTGGTCGTGTGTTATTCAACATCACTCTCACTACGTTTCCCTGAGTGCACTCATTCTCCTAATGGGGAATACCTCAATAGCCACTCACCATGCAACAAACAATTAACAATTAAACAATGGCAATAATAAAACAAATCAATACATATATTTCTTAAAGCCATAAATATTGTTTTTAAATGGTACCAAAGTTAAGCTTCCACATTCAGTGCTTCATTAAATCTTCTTGTACATCTCACTCATTCCCAGTGCTTGTGGAGAAAGCTAGTTTGGAAGGGTAGGAGAATAAGCTAGTCAAAAGTTTAGCAAATCATTGCATTGAGAACCAGTAGTTAAAGTGCTGGCCTAGAAACCCAGGAGACTGAGTTCTAATCCTGCCTTAGGCATGAAAGCCAGTTGAGTGACTTTGGACCAGTCCTTCTCTCTCAGCCCAAACCCACCTCACAGGATTGCTGTTGTGGGAAAAATAAGAGGTGGAAGGAATATTAGGTATGTTCACTGTCTTGAGTAACTTAAAAAAATAATAAAGGCAAGATAATTTTTTTAATGTTATTGGGGCCTTTCCTCTCTGCAGAGTTAAATACCACCCACCTATTCTTGAGTTGCCAGGGAAAAAAACCTAACTATCATTACTTTTCTTGTCCTCGTTGTGGATCCCTGCACTCCCTCTCTGGCCTCTGTTCTGACTCACTCCCAAATGTCAGGCATGTGTGTGTGTCTCTGTGTGTGTGTCTCTGTGTGTGTGTCTCTGTGTGTGTGTCTCTGTGTGTGTGTGTGAGTGAGAGAGAGAGAGAGAGAGAGAGAGAGAGAGAGAGAGAGAGAGAGAGAGAGAGAGAGAGAGAGTGCAATGGNGAGAGAGAGAGAGAGAGAGAGAGAGAGAGAGAGAGAGAGAGAGAGTGCGTGCAATGGGGATAAGCAAAGAGATTGGTTGATTTCTGTGACACTGTTATTCTCTCATTCCTATATATCACTATAAGGCATGAAAAAAGTCTACCAATTATGCCACTATAGCAGGAATGAGGTGGGTCTGGCTGCCAGATTCCGTCAACCCTAGGCTTTCTCCTATGCCCCTCTCCTAAATCTCTCATAATCCAAGCTGAATAAGTAAAAGAAAAACAAACTGGAATCCCAAAGGGAGCTGAGTCACCACACATTTGCTTCTGATTCCCCCTTCTTTCCTTTCTTTGCACAGGCCAGAAATGCTTCCTCTCAGATTTGAGATGGGGGGGGGGTGTTTCCTCATTATTCCTACCTTATGCTCAAATTTTAAGATCCATGAAGCTACAATGCTAAAGAATTGCAGGTTGAACAGGATAATATCACTGTGAAATTCTGAGAAGCCACTGGCACAGCACCCCCTGTGCCCTGCTCTCTAAGGAAAGAGCGGTAGAATGAGGGCAGTTGAGGCTAATGAAGGTCTGGATTTGTAAATGCCTGGAACAGCCACTGAGCACTTCTTTAATCCTGTCCATGCTGACCTCACCTCCAACTCCATGGGTGGCAGAGCATAACAGATTTTGCACACTCCATGGTGCTTGCTGGATACTGCCAGCTTAAGGGCAGAAAACCTTTTGGCATTAGTACAGTTAAAGATGACTTAACCTTGCCTCATTCAGCAGCTAGAATGAGTAAAGCTAATATCATAAGGATTTGGCAGATCACTGCAATGTGCTGGTACCAAAGTTAAGTTGAAAGTGAGGAAAGGCCTTCTGCACTGGGCTAAGTTCATACATGGGAAAACAATATTTAAATATTCTGATCCTAAAGGGTATGCAACTTTGAAGGTCAAAGCCAACATGTCCAATTTTCCTAGAATAATCCATAAACAACCTGTAAGATACAGTGTTAGTATGGTAGGACTGATTGTAAGAGCCCAGCAATTTCTCTACCAGATACTCTCTGTGACTTGTTGCATTACCTCACTGGCACAATACAAAGCTTGACCTAATAACCATTATATATAAGGCTACGACCATATATTTGGTCTGCAAAATTTGGACAACCACTAAATGTCAGATAGAGGTAGGGATTTTGTATCACTTAGTGGCCAGCTGGACTTTTCCAGTTCCAAAGTTTTGTCACCTTAGATATCTGCACAATGATGGCTGAATGATGGCTAGAAGATTCTATATGTCACTCAAAAGAAAATAACCTCATTCAGAATCTGTTCCATATTAGCATTCATGGAATACCCTCACCTGATTGATTAACACAGACCGCACTGTGATTGGATGAGAGAACGACAATGATTGGCTAGTAAGGAATCAACCGCGATTGGCTGCGCCGATCATGGGAGATTCAGAAAGCCATCATTGGATGCGAGCCGCTGGCAAGCCCCAAAAGAAGGGCTGCCGCAGCTCATAGGGCCAACACAGATCTATACCTTTAATAAAGAGCTGAAGTTACGCTGGTCTCAAGTCTTTTTTTCCTACGACTTAACACTGGCGACGAAGGTGGGATTCTGAGACAAAGAGACCAGTCAAGCATGTGGCAACCGAGCTGAACAACCGACAAGATAGCCAGCAGCAACTCGCCACCCGCACCATTCGATCAGGCAACCGAGGACTGGGAATCATACATCGATCGATT
>BHFT01013580.1:0-83847 GCA_004320025.1 Laticauda laticaudata
TGTTATCTAACAGAAGCTTTCAGAGACACAGCTACTGACTGAAAGGAGCTGAGTCAAAAGCTGGGGTCTCTCCCGGTGGCTGGCTTTCATATCTTAGTACAGACTCAGCTAAATGACATCATAGGAAGGAGTCAACCCAACCTGGGTTCTCGATGCAGCATGGAGAACAGTAATTGTGGATATACAATTTAAATTTTAAAAAGTTGTAAAAGACTTTTATCTCAGAACCTTCAGCTATATTTATCATTCCTGCAGTATCCAAATTTTGTATTGCTGTGATGAAAATAAGGCATAATTGGTTACAGAAATAACCAGTTTTTATTGTTTAGTATGTTATACTTTTATACATGACACAAATTACATTATGTGTTAGCTATCTTGCTTTAATTTATATGTATTTTTATCTCATAGATTGCAATATTTTAGATTTACACTTGCATGGGTATTTGACACATCAGTATAGTCATTATATGCTATGTTTTTATCATGGAGAACCTTTGTTATGCCACTACTTTATCTCACCCATTTGATTTTACTTCTGTATTGCATATTTCAATTTTGCTGGTCACTGACCAAATGCACAATATTTTAGTTCAACATAAGTTTGTTAAAAACAAATTGTCCCATACAAATCTTTTTTTTTTGTTACAAATAGTACACCAAAGGAAACCTGTATATGTGGTATGCTTTGAGTGTGATGACAATGTAACACAAATGTAACAAAATCCAAAATGTAAATATATGTCCTTTAATGCCACCAACTTGGTCCCACTGTTCAATAATTCTCAGTTGAAAATAAAACTTACTCAAAAATAGTCTTAAAAGAAAGCAATATAGTCCGAACTTAATGAGCAGACAGAGGTGAAATAAAAAATCCCAAACAAACTACAATGAAAGAAATTTCACAATGGACCAGGACAAGTAATTACCAACTTCAAGGAGATAACAAGGCACAGTCTGTTGGAAGGACACCAACCAATATAACTTCAGCCCAAAATAAAACACACTTTGCTTCTGACAACGTTGTGTTGTAACCATTTCTCCTATATACTATTCTCCTCAGCTGCAACTCATGAGGGGGATCATGGCTGCTTCCTCTCTTGTAAGCCAAGTTGTTTCCTTCCCAGTTCCTCCCTGCATGACCTAGAATGAAGAGGGGATGGCCCTGATTCTTCCTCTGACTGCCTAGCAGGCCTCTGCCCTTCCCCAGCCTCCTCCTTAACCTCCAGAGCCACACCTCCACTCCCTGTCTGGCTGTTCCTCCTCTCCCTCAGAGTCCGACTCTATACCAAGGGTATGACACAGTTAGTAAAGCAGTTACTAAAGTTGACCACAGTCTCCTTGATAAAGCAGAACAATACAGGATAGAGGTCCCACTGTCAGATGGATTTGCGATTGGCTGAACCACCATACTCAATACATGTAGCCTAAAGCTATATGATAGCAGTCAAAGTCCTGTCACAGAGAAGAGGCTGGGGATTATTCTCCACAACACCCAAGGGTAGATGAAAACTAATGGATGAAAAGTTTTACAGAGAGAGATCCAAACTTAAAATAAGGAGAAATTTCTTAATTGTGAGAACTACTGAGCAATGCAACATCCTACTTTCTGGTGTTCTGGGTGCTCTATTAGTTGAGATTTTCAAGTAAATATTGGACAGATGTTTTCATGAGGTGATATGAGGATTCTTACCCTGGATTGGAGCGGGGGACTGAAGACTTCCAAGCTTCCTTTCTAATCCCATGTTTCTACAAAGCTCCTGAAATGTGTTAAATAGCATCCAATCCCAAGATAACTGTCAAGGAAACAATATATTTCACTATTGCTTCATTTTAAAAAAGGAGGGAAACTTTTAAACTTTCCACAAAGAATACTAATATATAAAGCATTGACTTTAATTATTAAGGAAACAAATGTTAAATATGGTGGAGGGAAATCCATATCAGAACTCTAGAAATTAATTGAATTAATTCTGATCAATTTCAGGATGCCTATTTTCTACCCAAAATTCTAAATAAATCTTTTGACTGCGTACTGAAATCAGAATAAAAATTCTCAGGAGGAGAAATAACTTTGCTTGACACTATACAATCTAAGCTATATTTTGCTCATGTTTTAGAAGTCAGATGTTTCATGCCAGGAACAAATATGTTCATCTACTGTACTGTTCCAGCTTAACACTTTCCTCCTTTCTTAGCATAAGGATTTAATACTTGATAGAGGAAACTGTTTTTAACATTCAAGTTAATATTCCATGTTTCTGATAAAAAATATATCATAACAACTTGAATAATGTTTATCCATAGGATTCTTTGTTTTCACTGCAACACATACTCCCCTGCAATTAGCTTCAACTATATATTATAAATGAAAATTATATGCTCATAAAATATGAAAGCGGCTCAAGAGATATTCCCACAGTCAGTCTGGAACAGTAACTTATGCAAATTTACTTATTAACTCAATATAAGCATATCTTTAAAAAGCAAACTTAAAAATTCAGCATAGTTAGACAGATCCCTATTACTGGCAGCAGTACAGATGCCCCCCCCTTCAATTCTAATATGTTATATATTGTTATACTTACATATTGAAATGCATCAACTGAAGTCTATAGAGTAAGGGATTGTAGCTCTCCAAAAATCTATTAGCATTCCAGATATTTCAACTTCTTAACAGGATGTTCCAAACTGGCATGCTAACTTATATTTAGGATACTACTGTGGTGCAACCAATATTACAAGTAAGCAAATCAGCATGCCTGGACTAGTATAAATATGTCTGCAGTGCACTCTAAATTAAGCAGCAGCACATACTGGAAATGCAAAGAAAACTTATTGAACAAATTAACCACACTGTAAAATTAAAGAAGCAAAAGAATACCAAAATTGATTCCACTAAATAACACAGGATATGTAGTATGTTTGCACAATATACTTAACTTGGTTCCTCAATTAACCTGTTTTCTGGCTTCTCGGAAAACCAACTGAGAAATAATAAATCAAATGGGTTACACTCACAAAGCATACTAAGCCAACCCCCTCCCACTCTAAAGTGAAAAGTTAACCAAGTTTAACATATTGTGCTAATGCAGTATATGCTAATGCAGCTATTAGTTCTTCAACAGTCTCAAATGAGTATTGTGAAAAATAAGGAATCCATGTAGCATGGATTTTTATTTATTTATTTCTCCAAAATTACCAAACTACAGGAACAGGACAGGGAACTCTTTAATTGTAATTGTTTTCTATTTATATAGATGTTTACAGATACTTAGCCAAGGTGACATAAGCAAGGGAAAGCATGGCATAAATCATATTTCATGAGAAAAGAGATAGCGAACAAAATTGTCAGGGACTACAAGCTTTAATTTAAACACCACAATCTACATTCACATCCTCTCATTTTCTCATTTCCGGCTGATTAACAGGCTGGAAAATCTGGATTGAATTCAATGGCTGTCAAGCAGGAAACAAATCTCAGATACATGATGTTAATCAGACTGAACTTTTCTCTAATCCTTCTCCCATTCCCTAGAATCAACCATTATCCATGTTTTCGGCCTTATGAAAATCATTGTTCATTTCAATTTCCCCAATGCTGAATTAAAAAGTCAATTTTTCATGGATTTTTAACTTAGGACAATTCTCAAGTCAAACACTGACCAGTACTACTGAACTGCTTAATTACATTTCCTGACTTTTTAAAAACTTTCTAATATCATTGAAGCCCATGTTTAAAAAAACCCTGAAACTTACTCAAGGTTTCTCTTGATTTAAATGACCCAAAATGATGAAGTTTCACTATTTTCATTTATTTTAAATTTTTATGTCATCCATCTTCCCTACAAGATGACTCTGGGCAACTTATAAGAATGTCTGTTCCATGATACCAGACCAACTTAAAATATGCAAAGGTCTGCAATAAGAATCAGTTAAATGTTTTACTACATGACATAATAAAAACTACACATTCAAATTTGCGTGCATGCATAATATTAATAAAATATATTTGTATTAACCAGCTATTAATTGGCAAATATCCATGTTAAAAATATTTTTCAGGTCTTTATTTGGTACCATACATTAAGTTCTTCATGACCTAGTACCATAGTTCCAACTCGCCTTATTACAAACTATAAACAACAAATTTTGGTAGGAAAATGTAGCAGCTTTGAAAATGAGTCTGTTGACAGAAGCTTGGGTTTTTATTATACAGTTTACTTTAATCTTTTGATGTATAATACTTGAACAAACCAGTAGTTAATGTATTGTGAACAAGGTTTATTGTGAACAATTCAAATCTACAAGTTAGTCAACCTTACTTCTGAGTTAAGCACATATTATCAGCTCCACCTATAATTAACATTACTGGTTTCACATACTTTTGTTATGACATTCCATCACTGAATAGTAATAAAAAGTTACAAGTAATCTCTGTAATTGCTTAACACAAAATTCTGACTGATTAATTACATCTTTTCACTCCACTGCACAATGCACAGTGGCTAGAGACTTTTCTCTTTTCCAATTCCTAACCTAATAAAATGTAAAGCCAGCCATCTATTTCTTCTAGCAGAAATTATTCTTTGTCAATCTGATAATATCTGTATAGGAGTTTTATATTTTCCCTATAAAGTATATTCATTCTTGAGGAAATGTATATAATTGACATTGGTTTTCATATTTACGTTTGAAGGCATTTTAAAGAATTGTAGTAAAGCATAATTTACCATCATTGATCCAGAATTTATTAATTCATTATTAAAACAAAAGGCAAAATTGATTCAAGAACTGCAAATGAAATTTTTGTAAAAATGACTGATTTAATCCCATTAAGCAATAAAAAACATAAATGAGGGACACTATAACACCACAACTCTGCACTGACAAGTATTGAACTAGGTAAAAACTGAGATCTTTTGAATGTAAAATTATATAGACACTGTAAATACAATTTTCTGTAAAAAGACAACATTTATACATTAAAACAGAAAAGTAATGCTGGATCTAGCCAGGAATCCATTTAATTCAACAATATTTCTGTAGTAGGGAGCTAAATGCTTTCAGGAAGTTCATGAGCAAAGCATTGACTACTTGCTTTGTAGGTCTACATACTGGTTACAAAAATGTCCCCTTATTAATCATGTTGGATCTCTCCATGTTTGCAATACTGAGTTAAAATGTCTATGCTTAAGAATATATTGATTTTTTCCCATCATTCTTTCTGAGAAAAACCAGAATTTGATCATTTTCTCAAAAATGACATGACATTTTCATAGAGTTCAGTGTTACCATTGCTAAAATTGCTTATTGTATTAGCCACTGTTGAAAATGTTAGTTAATCACTAGTAATAACCAGTTCTATACATTTGACTGACATAAATATTTCTAATTTCCACAATAGATCCCAGGAGATTTTGCTGCTTAGTTTTGTATAAAAAAATGATAATATGTTCAATACTCGGTTCTATTCTTGCACTGTTCTTCTCTACATGTGGCATTGTTTCCTTATTCCATAAATGCTTTCAATTGCTTTTCTTTATATTAACCACCAAGATTATATGATAATAATAAAAAAACATAAAAGAAGTGGCAATTTACTCAAGAATCTTGAAGGAATTAACATAAAATCAAAAAATGATCTATTCATCCTTAGTCACCAGGGCCTGATGTCTTTAAAGACTATATAATTTATTTCTTGGTGCAATGACTTTCTGGCAATGCCATGCAAGACAATGAATATGTGCTGACATATATTTACTTGCTGTGGCTAGTGAAATGTCAAAATATATTCACTGTCTCTCATGATTAGTATTCAAAACTCAATTCACAAAGAAGTAGTATATAAACACCTGTACTTTGCACCTTTTTTCTTTTTTTTGTAATTTAAGAACATTGATGACACATCCCAAGATAGCTATATAAATATTTTGCAACAACTAAGTAGTCCATTTTATCAGTGCAATTCAAATATATAAAAGCTTTATATGCTGTAAGACTCTGTTCTTAAGATACCAGCTCTGCAATAACCCCATCATATTTGTTGTGGTGATTTCTAAAGTTGCTTACAATCAATGATTATTGCCTTCACATATTATTTTGAAAGGGCTTCCATTATGAATTAAGTCTTATGGTAGCAATTTGCCACTTAAATCTTGTAATTACATATGGGAAGTCTAAAAAAATGGGAATGCTATATGGAATATACCAGAATCTTTTCAAGAAAAAAAAAATCACTTCACAAGGGTTGACATTTAACAATGGAGCTCAACAACTTTATCAAATTCACAATTAAAAACTAAGGCTTCTCTTCCATTTGAAGTGTTTACTCAACAGGCCAGAATATTTATACTACAAATGCATTCTTGATTTTATATGCTGAAGTTCCCTTTACTTTAGTCAAAGAAGAGTTATAATCAAATACAAGGTAGCTAAAATAGGACTAAAATGTGTATGGAACTCTTTTGTGATTACCCAAATTATGAAATAAAAAAAAAATACCAGTATGCTATTATTCTTCAATGTTCTGGACTGATTCTAAGAGCCATGTTATTTTGAATTATTTCTATGCATTGGTGGCTTACAAGCTAAACAAGAAGCCAGATTCATACACAAACAACCATTACATTAATCACTATCAACCTAGTTAAATTGGTGCAATGCTTCCCAAATGTCTGAAAAAAATGTACATTGACTTACTAGAGATATTCTAAAAATTATACTTAAAAGGATTTATGTTGGAGTGCATAGAAATATGCTCATTCAAAGGAATACCTCCTTCATTTCTGCATACATCAGTGTTCATGGCATGCCATCTGGCTGAATACAATGGGCAGCTTCCTTTGAAGGCAAGAATCCCGCTGCATGTCAAGAATTGGAAGTGACTGCATGCTCAAATTACAATGAATGCAGAGACTACATAGAACTGCAAACCTCCAGTGAAGTCTTACTGGAGAGAGATAAGAACATATGCAGCAGCAGCCTATAGTTTGTGTGCGTATTAAGTATGCACAGTACTCTTTATTTAACAAATTTAGCATAGCAAGTATGCAGCACAACTGATACACCATTTGGGAATTAATGAACAAACATAATTGGTATGCAGGTTACAGCCAACATACACCATACATCTTTATTAGGATTTTTTCCTCATTCTCTGTGCATTTGAAAAGAAAAGTGGCTTAGTAACACCTTTCAAATAGTTGTGTCTTAGTAGCAATGGGGATCAATAAAACATCTTGTATTGGTACTCAGAAAATTAATTTTTTGTACATTGAAGAACTTTCGTTGTCCCTAAACTAAGGAATGATTTTTTTTCTTAAATTATTAGGATTCTTAGCACAAGTTAAGAGAAGCACTTATGCTGAATCAAGAGTTGACCATAAAACATTTCTATTCACTTGGAATGTTAACACAAAATGTTAGTATATTCTATAATAAACCTGCTAATCTTTTAAGCAGCAAAAGTTATAGAACTCTTTCTTATCAAAACAGGTAAATATAAAATACTGCATAATTTTATCACCTTTGACTTACCATTTAACCAATAGCTCCACTGAAGTCCCAAGTAATTTGAAATTAATATTAATCACATAGTTATTCAGTGCCTTAAGCTAGACAGTTGAATACCAGCATATTCTGATTTTATATATTAGCCAGGAGTCCAAGAGAGACCTCAAATATTATAACCCTTCATCACAAGAAGAACACCTTCACAATGGGAAAACAATACAATCTCATATCAAAGAGGAAGAACAGCTGGAATAAAATTATTACACCATTCTCTGTTAGGGACAGAGCACTCACCTTCTATGAACAATTAATTGTACTAGAAATGGAAAGTTGAAAAAACATTTTGGTCTCATCTATCCTTCAAACGCAAAATAGCAAAGTATTGTACTGAAAATAAATAACTGCTTTAGTTTACTATTAACTCTGAATTCAGCATTTCCCTCCTGAAACTTTTTCACTTGCTTTCTTGGAATATCTTCTTAGTTTGCAAACTGCTACCAAAGCCAGCCTCTCAAATTGACATTAAGTTCAGAACATAATAATTGTTTCAAAAGTAACATAAAAATTAGCACATAATTTATAAAGGGGTCAAATAATTTCAAGATAGAACATAAACATTGTAGGAATTCATGTACTGTAATGTTTCAATCTAAAAATCAGCAAATGACATATCAGTTGATGTGGAAGCTGTTTGCATAGTAACTTTTCTCTGTGAAATATTAATGAAGAAAAAGAACACAACAGAGAAAATCATTCTGCTTAATCTCTAAGGGTCAAGGTCTGGTTTTAGAACTCCAGCACAAAATATAAAAAAGTAAACCCTGAGGTCATTCCAGATGTTCAAAAAAAGCAGCTGCCTTTCTATGGAAAAAAAACAAACTTTCTTTTTCTTAATTATCGGTACTCTGCGTTCACGTAGAAATTAAAAACTTTGTATTAGATTTTTAAACTTTTGTTGTAATCATGTTACGAAGTTCCCCGTAGCTTTATTAAGATACTTTATTAAGGTACAATTAAAAATGTACTGTAAAATTTTCTCTAATGGATCTCTGTTGCCATGGACTTCATTGGAATTGTTTCAGAGCACTTAATCATGTTCAAACTATCAACACATATATTTAAAGGATTTTATTTCTTTTGCTGTATTTCTGCTACATGCATGATAAACAAGGCTTTTCATATTATTTCCTGGAAACATAACTTTGAACACTGAATACAACATTTCAAATAACATTTAAATTAGGAGTTATTTCCCCAGAAGCCAAGTCCACAATACATACTTAAGCATCAACTATTTTGGAACTCTTCAAAAAGATCAACTATGCAAAAGCAGTCGGGTCTAATTCCTACAATCAATGTAAATAAGTTCCCTACACATTCATACATCCACAACAAATAATTGTGGAAACAGTGCAATGTAGGGGAAATGTCCACTACAACATCAGCTGAGAAAGTCACTCTTTGACTCCTTTATATGTCCTTACGTATCGCTTCTAAATATACAGAGGATTTATAAATTTAGCTGAATGGATTGAACTAAATTCAACTTTTGAAATGCAATGTTCATTCTCCATATGGTGGATACCAGCACTTACTGGTATCATGACAGCATTACCTACAAGAATAACAATTCCAAGACATTACTTTACAGATCAATAGAACCTCTGGTGAATACATCGATCTTTTTAAACAAACTTACATTTAACTTGTCAATGATCCCTGCAGGCCTACCTCTCCGGGCCACAAACATGAAGGTAACTTTGATATATAAACATGTGCCAACAGGAAAACACTATCTCCTGCCTAGCACTTAAAAAGCCCCTAGTACTTCCAACGGTAAAAATTAGCTACACAGCTGCAAGCCAACCAGTACATACTTTACTGACAGCAAAGGATTATATTTCTTATCTTACAAGATTGTTGGAAGGCTCACAGAGACATCCTGCTGAATATTTTTATCTAAACCAAATTACAGGGGCTGTGAATTCTGGACATTGCAAATGAATGTTAGGCTATTCTATTCGGAGTATGGAACCTTTCAACGACTTCCCAACCCCTTTTTGAGTCTCTTAACTTGGATACCTCCAAAAGTTTTGGCCAAGACCTAAGGAACCCTGCCCGTTTGGTTAGTGCCATAGATCAAAAAACATCTATTCCTCACCAAAAGAAACAACTGCAGCGTTTCTGAGCCCTAAAAAAGGGCAAAGAAACAAGAGGCGAACCCTCCTCGGCTGGAAGGAGGGACTGCTCAGTTTCCGAGCTCAAGTTCTTATTTCGTATATCCGAGCTCAAGGTTCTTATTTCCCACCGTTTCCCGCCAATGACAACCCAGCTCCGAGGCACCTCAGCGCGCATCCCCCCCAGCCCCAATGGCCAAAGGCCACCTGCACCTGCTGAGCTGGTCTCGGTTGTGTTCAAGGATCCCCCGCTCGCCGGCTACCTCACCGCCACACGCCCCTTCGGCCGGGAGGGCAGCGGCCCAGGCCCAAGGTGGAAGGAGACCACGGCGAAGATCACCAGAGGAAGCCTGGTCCACCGGGACGCGGCTGTGAGAGAAAGGAAGACGCCGGAGCCTTGGGGGGGGAGGGGGGAAGAAGAACGCCCAAAGCGCCAGCCGCTGCAACTTAATCGGGCCGCCGGGAGGCCTCAGGACTTCCCGGAGTCCCGCAAACCTCACTTTCCACCGACGCCGTCCTCCCCCTTTACGAAGCTTCTCCGGCGCCAGGGCTCACTTACCAGGGCTCGCGCGCGCTCCTTCCACTCCCCCCCCGCCGCCCAGCCCTTCCGAAGTGCGGCCCGCGAGGAGGCCGCTCCCTCCGGGACCCGCCACCGGCACAGTGACCGACAGACCAGGCGAGAGCAAGCGCGACGGCGCGCGGACACGTACCTGGGGAGGGGCGGCGAAACAGGAGCCTAGCAACCGCCGGCACGAGCGCGCCACAACCAATCACGAAGCCCGCCCGAGCTCGAGCTGCAACACACACATCCCGCTCGGCAGCGTCGGCCTTGTTTGGCCAGCAGCAGCCCAGCCCAACCTAACCCAACTCGTCGGACTCCGCCTCACGCGCAGAACTCCCCTACCCGACCGCAGGACACGCCTCCTCTCCGAGCCAAGCACGCCTCTTCTTCGCTGCGCGTTCCTCGGCCTACACCTTCGTGGGGTCTGCTTATTCTGCTCGCTCCCCCCGCCCCCGCCCCAACTCCCAGAATGAGACCCAGCCCCTCCTTATCTTTCTTATTGGGTAAAATTGAGTCGGATTTCAGCTCCTCGATTTCCGATTGGCGGGCCCCGACGTTCTTGCGGAAGGTGAAAGAAATCCGGCACGTGCGTCGCCCCACCTGCAAAGCCCGCCTGGGCTTCTCCTTTCGTCCAAGGGGCAAAACCTCAGGGGGGCGGGGGGGGGAGGGAAAATGGAGGTGCTTCCTGACGCCGGCCTCCATAGGCGACAATTGCAGCGCCTCTTTGTGTGAAAGCGGAGGCCAAGGCTGAAGCCCTTTCGGAAACCCGAAATAGCCTTGTTTTGTTCGGGAACTGCTGCGGTTTAACTCGCGGAGGAAGAAGATGCTCTGTATCTCCACAGATAAATCTGTCAGGCTGCAAGGAAACCGCTGTTGCAAAAAAAGGGTCAATAAAAGCGACGACGTTCTTTCCCGAAAATATCGGAATTGCCGTTGAAGGATCCGAAACCTTTTGAGTTCGCTCGACCATTTGAGTGCACGTGTTGTGTTTGGAGGGTACCTGCTGGCTTGGATTTTTTGGAGGCTGGCCCAATTCTATTCTGGACGTATGCCAGTTGGTGAGCGTGTAGGCACAACCACTCCGAAATTGCAGGTTGAAAAAGAACAAGCCAGATTCGGTTTGATTCCTTCGGTAAAGCCAGAGTTAAGTTAGGCGGTTGAATCCCTTAGTACACGTGTCCTGCAGATCGCGATACCTTCGCTCCTGCTTTGTGTTGGGACTGAGGTGTGTTTTTCTGGATTACAGCTATAGTACTGAATGGTATCCAGCAGAGCAAAGGCAGGTGTCTTTATTATATATAAATATATATAAATATAAATATAAATATAAATATATATATATATATATATATATATTATGTATGTATGATATGTATATATGTAGTGTTGTATGTTGTATGTGTGTGTGTGTGCTGTTTAGCTTCCTTCGGGTATTATCCCACGTCATTGTAAGTGCTGTTAAAGTTGTAGCAACGTTTCAGCAGAATCTCATCTGCCATCCTCAGCTTCTGTATGGATATATATATATTATAAATATATATGGTGTGTAGTATATATATAATATTATATATATATATATATATATATATATATATATATATATAATATATATATTATAGTATATATATATAGTATATATATTATATATAAAATATACTGGCATTAATCTTAAGGCCTGTACATTTTGCAACAGCTGATCCTTCCCAACAATGTTCACCAGCTATTCCGTATGAAGCTATCATATTAGTCTAGCTTTAAATATGGCCATTTTTGTTTATTGATTGGTTTACAATCTTAGCAACAGGGATGAGACTGGGGATTGTTTATGTAGGGAAGAGATGCCTTTAATATTTCTGTGTTCACTTCCCAAATGAAAATAAATTTGGAATAAGAGTATAGCACCAAGTGAGTTCATTCGACTGGGGACGCACTACATTGACTATTTACAAGTTTTAAATGACCTTAAGTAAAAAGCAGTTGACACAATCATATCTGAGACATCTTTAAGACCCAATTGTCTTCCAGGCACCATACAACATGTCTTTCCTTGTGTACAAACGTGGCTGATCGTTTACAAGGCATTATGGCTTTGGGCAGCATAATGCCAGTTCAGGATGGATTTGTGGACCTTATTACTAAATATATGTAACAATTTTTTTAAGAGGATACAGATGGATAGAAATGAATTGTGGCCATAATTCTTCTAGATTCTGCAATGCAATGTCATAAATATATTCTGCAATAATGAACTAATAGATACAAAATACACAATGTGTCCTAGGAAGATGCTATTAATATAGAATCTGAGAAATTATTTTGAGAATCACTTTAGATGAACTTTGCAGCATACCAATACAAATTTACCTGGGAAGGGGTGCTATTCAATTTAGTGGCACTTATTTTCAAAGAGTCCGGAGGGGTCTGGAGGTTGGGAGGAATTATAAAACATCAGGCTTGAGCTAAACCTTGGCAAGTCTGAGTGGCTCTGGGTTTTATTTATTTATTTTATTCATCAAGCGATCATAAGATAACAGGTATAAGTATAAGCATGGTTATGAATACATGAAATGGATACATGTTAGAAAAAAAAACTAGGACAGGGACAGTAGGCATGTTGGTTTGCTTATGCATGCCCCTACAGACCTCTTAGGAAAGGGGTGAGGTCAATAGTAGACAGTTTAAAGTTAAAGTTTTTGGGGTTTGGGTAAGAAACCACAGTTTTGGGTCCTTCCAGTTCTGGGAGCATGACATCTTTGCTGTTGGATGGGTTATACAGCCCCAGAGAGACCCACTGCACAGCCTGGGGCTCCTCCTGGACTCATGACTCCTATTCATAGAATTGTGGCTAAAAGGGCCTTTTCACATCTTCATTTTGCATACCAGTTATGCCTGTTCCTGGACCAGGAGGTTGTGCTGATAATTAGTCACACCCGAGTCACCTCTTCATTGGATTACTGTAATGTTCTGGATGTGGGGCTACCCTTGAAGAGTATCTGGCATCTTCAGCTGGTGTAAAATGCAGTTGCACAGACAGTTATGTATACTTCTAGAACAACTCGTGTTACACCTCTGTTCTGTGAGCTGCATTGGTTGCCATTCTGTTTCCAGGTCCACTTCAAGGTGCTGGTTTTGACCTTTAAAACACTTCATGGCATAGGGCTGGGTTATTTGAGAGATTGCCTCTCCTGGATTACATCGGACATCTCATCAGAGCCAACATCTTACAAGTTCCATCAGTCAATGAACTATCTTTGATGAGTAGTGGTGCTTGTTTATGGAACATTATTCTCCCTATCCTGTCCCCAAAGTGAGGCCATCTCTATCCTTACTGATTTTATGGAAGTTTTTCAAGACCTGGCGAGGTCATCTGGCCAGGAGACTAGTGAAATATTGAGCTGACTCCCTTGCTGATCTGATATCTTGTATGTTATGCTTTTTAACTTCTTAAATTGATTTCTGCCTCCCAGGGTCATATGGGCAACCATATAAATTTGATAGATAAAATCAATCAATAGACTAGGACACAGATGCAAACCTTTACATGATATTCTATTTTCTTCTTTTTGTTTGTGGTGACTTGCAGACAACAAGTGAGTGCTACCTTATTGCTGCAATCTATCTACAATTTACAGTCTATCAACTCACAATACAACAATAATAATAAAAACAAACAAAACAACAGGATATGAACAACTGGATCGGGCCTTCATAAAACCTATCTTTAAAAGAATAACAAAGAAAACTGGAATACATTGTCTGCATAAATTGAAGGTTTATACTTCTCTTTCAGCCATATCTGTTCATTTCATATGAATGTACAAGGGTACATGAAGGTGATTTGGGTATGTACCTCTCTTTTTTACATCAGAATTCCAAGAGTACAAAATTATTCATTGATCAGTGAGCCTTATGTATTTATAGCTGTTAAGGTATAAATATTGCTACATTTTGAAAAGATGAAAAAATCTTTCTTGTTCATAATAATCATTCTTCTCTCTCCTAAATATTTGTTGACTACAAAGTCTCTAATAACTGGTCGGTTGTGACATCTTAATGAATAAAAGTTGCCTCTTAAAAATAAGTTTTGTAATTCCTTTGCCCAGGCGATTCACATCTTTAGAATTCAAGTTGTATTCATAGGAATACAACAGAACAGGATTGTCATTTTTTTACTTCAGAACGTTCATTTGCTGGAAAACTGCCCAGCATTTTACATATAAAGGGAAAGGCTAACAAAAGGTAAAGTACAGAATTTTCAAACTGATAATTTAATGCTTTGAAAGTCTGGAATTTTAGTTATTTCTAAAAGAATAAAAGGGCATGTGGGAATATGTGTGGAAATACTCATAAAATCCTAGATATCCAAGCAGGGAAAAGTAGACAGGATGAATTATAAATGTCCCAACTGATGGTGAATGATCCCTTTCAGAAACCTAAAAGACGTTCAGCTTTATAAAACATATATAGGCATTTGTACAACTGTTGCACAATTTTCTACCTAAATAGATTATTCCCAGTAAAAAAAAAGACAAATCAGATATTAAAAAATAAGCAATTGGTATCCATAAAATAACACAGTTTGTATATCTTGTGAAATTATCAATACACTGGACACATTAACATTCCATGTTCCAACTCTTGTTAGATTCCAAATCACATCATAACTGATCATTTGCCATGTTGCCTGGAGTTGATAAGAAATGGACTCCAAGTTCCTCATTCATGCACAGTGCAATCAGTTCCAGGCTGCAATTCTGATGTTAGTAAATAGATGAAGAAAACCATTCAGTAGTTTGTGCCATTTAATGATCATCCATATTTCTGCAGTTCTGATCCGGTAGTCATACCTTTCAGTGCAGTGATGGGATTCAAATTTTTTTACTACTGGTTCTGTGGGTGTGGCTGGGTGGGCGTGACAGGGAAAGGATACTGCAAATCTCCATTACATCCCCACTCCTGGGGAAGGTTAATACAAAATCCCATACCCTCCCCACCCCACTAACCTGCTTTTCAGCTCCGCAACAAAAGAAGGCCCAGCCAATCAGCTGGGACTTGGGAGGCAGAGAATAGATGGGGGCGGGGCCAGTCAGAGGTTGGATTTGCCGGTTCTCCAAACTACTCAAAATTTCCGCTACCAGTTCTCCAGAACTGATCCGAACCTGCTGAATACCACTTCTGTTTCAGTGGCCAGTATTATAGTGAATGAGATCCATGCACACTAACCAATTAGTTTTGGCAGTGAGTGATGTCCGTCCTTAAATCAAAGAGTCTCCCTGTTGTAAGTCTATTATTTTATTGTTGTTTAAGATATTTCTGCAACAGCTCATTGTCTTCTTGTATAACCTCATTAACAGTCCTCAGAAAAAGAATAGAAAGTTATCCCATCAATTATATTTTGCTGTAGTGCTTGAATGATCGTTCTATCACTTCAGTACTGACTTTCTGTTGTTTTGATCCTCTTATTGTAACTTATTTTTCTGCTTTTGCCAGATTGCTCAAAGTTAATTCTGAAAATCCCCAAAGAAACAGGTGTGTGTCTTTTTAAAAGAAGCTTGATGCTATTTTGAACAGATGAGCAAAGGACACAGCGTAGATGTACTGAACTGTTATGTATGAGCAGTAGTAATAATATATTGCTGGTTTACTGAGTTCATTGCAGTGAGTTACATTTCAGACAGGGTGCTGAAAGCTGCTTTGGATGACTGGAAAGTCTGGGGACCAGTTTAACAATAAATACATAGAATCCCCAGAAGTCAACTTTCTCTAGAACTGCCATACAGTACAAGCAGACAGGGAAAGCATCCAGCTTGACTTGTTTTAACAGTATTCAAGAATTAGCAGAAAATGCTTTTCACCACATGCCAAAGAGAGAAAATGCTCTCTCTTGCAAATGTTGAAAGACCAGGGCACTATAAAAAGTGCAGGGAGATATGCTTTAAAAAAAGAAAAGAAAAAGAAAGCTGTACTCTATCAAGTAAATAAAGGATTATGGAACCAATTACAATGCCTTTTCTCCAACAGCTGTTATAGAATAGAACTGTACAAACAGTGATGGGCAAGGCAGGCCACAGCCAGGTAACACCCATGCTTCATGAACTGTACAGGTTTCCTGGACACCTGTACAGTTTGGTGCAATGCAAGAGGCTGGTTGTTATTTTTAAGATTCTGTAGGCTATAAGGCCTGGCTGTTTGAGGGACTGTCTGCTTCCCATGGTTACTGTCCATGGGAAGATCTGGTAGATGAGTCCTAGGCTCATCAGCTAAGCAATGTCCTCTCCTAAGGCCCAGGAACTGGGGTTTCTTTATCATACCTGGCCTCATGGAGATTCCCATGACTTTAGAGGCCTTTAGAAGTGTATTAAAAACTTGCCTTTTTCATGAGGTAAGCTTTTGTTGGTTTTATCTCTGGGGTTGGGGTGAGGAGTTAGTGGGGTTGGTGGTTTCCCCCTCCACAGGGAAAGAAAAAAATTCCACTTGACTATTTACTGTTTTTGCATGCTAAGCTGACCAGAATTGTTGATGACCTAGAAATGTCAGGCAGTCAGGCGGATAAATAGATATAGCTGGATTGGTACCTTCCAAATATAATAAACTAATTTTGTTGGTTAGGCCCATGAAAGCTAGTGGGCATCAAGCTGAATAAACTTTGGTTCTTTATTGTTTTTTCCCAAGATTAAGCCACAATCATCTTAGTTCACTTTACTTGTCCTCAGACCCACTGATAGATGTCTAGAACAAGGCACTGGGATGTTAATTATGCATGTGATAACTTGCCCCCTCCTTCTGTGGGAAAGGACATGTTAATTGTTAATATTATAATACATGCTGGTACATGAAACCTTAATCTAAACTTATGGCATCTATGTATGTTTAACATGTTTACCGGTGCTCAGATTTAAGAAATTAGTATTTATATGTTTCTGACAACCAGCATTTAGCAAGTGAAGGGGTTTCTGTTGAGCAAATTTTGTGCAAATCCTATTTCAGAATAGAAATCTGTTCCCTTTTCTCCTCTCTCCATGATACAATACCACATATATAATATTACTGTACCTACTTACAGAAGAAAAGGTATATGCCTACTATCTTTCCACAGTAGAAAATATAAAACAAGCAGTACCTTAATCCTTGGGCAGCGCAAATTGATACTGACTTGCTTATAAGATGTATTGCAAACAGTGAAACTATTGCAACAGGTGGTCATTCTGGAAAGACCAAGGACATGAGTACCCTCCCTACTTTCATTTTATTTGAAGTCTTTATCTTCAAACAGGTTGCTGAGATTCAGATTACTAGCTGTTTACTCTCTGGAGTCGGTCTGTTTCATGTCAGTTTCTCAAATTACTTCTGGAATGTAATCATTAGTGATACAATGTTAATAAGCAGTCAGATTTACTGTGCCACTCTGGTACAGAATACCTTGGCCATCTATAGTTTTGAAGATGTCATGAGATTTCTGGAGGTAATAGATTGGCATATTCCACTTGGTATATCTTCTAATATACTGGTCCAACAGAATTCTTTAAACCAGGATTCTCAAACACTTTCAGTCTCTGTTAATCCTCAAACTCTGGTCCAAAGGCAAAAGCTTTACTGTTTAAAACATAAGCTGTGAGGAAGTGGACATTTTTTCCCTCTTACTCTCCCATGGACTAAGTTCTACACCAGAAGAGGAAAGGAACACAAGTAGCAAGTGGCAACTAAAAAAAAAATAAAGGGAGAAAAGTTGGAAATAGATTATAAAGAATATAAAAGCAAAAATAAAATAGTCTGAAGTAATGGAAGTAGAAATAGGGCAGGAATTCAACAGCTCTATTTTGTCTCAATGCTTTGAAGTATTTAATGAGAATTGTATTGACTCTGTATTGAAAGAATAACAAGTCTACACAACAAAGTACTGTATATCCCTTGTTCCATTGAGTTCAATCTTCCTGTGTCCATCTTTCAGATTCCTGATCCAAACTCATTCTTTCCAGGATCTTGCTTCCTGTAGGTGCCAACAGTTAAAAGCTCTGTTTATGATGCTGAATTCCTAATCTTTTTTGTGTTCATACCCTCAGGAAAAAGAGTCATGGAACCAATGGAGGATGTGGCAAGCTGAGACATCCTGACAAGGCATATGTACACTTGGGTAGAAGGGGAAACAAGTTTGGTGCAGGTATATATTTACACTCTGATTGACCCAAGTTTCTTTTCATTCTTGCATAGCTTTGACAACTGATAAAGATAGCCAGACTTCCCCATATTGTCTCCTTCAAATTGTTGGACAACTCTCTGAGTTACCTACCAGCTAGCATATGTTCTGTCATGCTAGTTAGTACTAATGTTAACTAGATTCTGAGAGTTATAGTTTAATACATCTAGAAGATGACAAGATAGGGAAGGGGCGATATTGTCACTAAAAGGAAAATAAAAGACCTGAAGACCTCAAATTACAGAAGCTTGGGAGGACATACAGCAAGAAAGCTGATTGGGTCTTGGTGTTACCCAAAGCCCCTATGGGAAAGGCAGTGGGTAGAAGGCCATAACGATCATGAGCTGTTCAGAGAAGGTTAATCTCTGTGGGTGCAGCATGAGGATCTCAAGCAGATTCTTGAAATATCCCCATCTCAATGCTGCCATTGTCTTCTTATGCATGCAGGCACAGGCCCAGTTGCTACCGCCGCAGACCCACAGTCTAAGGAATGCCGGATCTTTCCCTTCTGCCCTTTTCCAATGCTGACTCTGTTGTTAAACTCACTATGGTTAATCTAATCCCATTGCAGGAGGAAGCATAAGAGGATCCAATAAATATTTCTGTGAATAAGAGAATCCATCACTTGATCTTTTCAGAGGAATACAGGTAGACTACCTAGGGGAGTTGGCCAGCTAAGCAGCCCTTGGCAGTGCTTCTCACTACAACACAAATAGGAAGAAGGTTGTCATAACAGCCATTGTGGAAAACATTGCAAGAGAAAGAAATTGACCTCCTAGAATTTCCCTTACGAAGGATAAATGCTGTTTGCTGCCTTTAGCAATTGTGTCAGAATTTCAAAGTCTGCATGTTTTTCCAAAGCATGAAATACAGTAGTAATGGGAGACACACTTTCTACAGGATGTTGGAATTGCTCCTGTCATTCTGGAGGGGAGCAGGCAATCTCTTTCGCTAGTTTGTAGAGAACTCCTCCTGACCTGTAGGACACTCTCTCTCTCTCCCTCCCTCTTTCAAAACACACACACACTGAATAGCCCCTGTATTTCTCTGCCACCTGTTCCCACACTGCTACATTCTTTCTCCACAAAAACAATGTCTTTCCCTCTGCCAGCAGCTGAGCAAACACAACCTTCCCAGAGAGTGGGAAAAAAATATTAATAAGCTTCTGTCAAGCCCCAGGAGCAAAGGTAACATTGATTTCTTCTGCATTACCAGCTTTGGGGTAGAATCCTAACTTTGTGCTGGTATGTAGCTGTAAGACATGTGGCTGGTGCATCAGAGAATGGGAGGAAAGAACAGAAAGCTAAGGGCAAAAGTTCCTAGAGTTTTAACAGTTGTGCAAAAGTCAAGCCCTTCAGCAGGTGTAACTCTATTGTCCCGTTACCCAAAGATGCAGGAATCCTTTCCTGTGTGGTCTTCCCGAATGGGAACTGAAGACAATCTGAGTTGAATGTACAAGCCAAAAAGAGCCACTGAGAGAGCAAGAAAAGACCAAGGGAAAGATACGGTGTTTTGAAGAAGGCTCCAGGATCTGATCAAGTGCTCAGTTCTCAAAAGTGTAAGAGGAGGAGGCATTGGGTAGAGGGAAAGCTTGTATTCCTGGAACTTTTTCCACTCTACTGAGTGATCAATCTGGCTCCTAATCTCCAGGAACAAGTTTAGCTGTCTCTGATGCCGGATCATCATTCCTCCGGTTGTGGTTGTGAGTACAGTTACTCCCCTATCCCACCTCCCGGTTTTTCTTCTGCTACAAAACTCCTAGATACAGGCTTTGTTTTAAAAAACAACAACATTTCATTGTTCAGATGATGTGGAACACAATGTGGTAACAAATTCCTTGATATCAAGTGCGAGATTGTGTGGTTTGGGCAGAAATAGTTAGAAGTAGCTGAGGGTTAATAGGCACATCAGTGTGTTTCCTGATATGTTTACTGAATGATAGGGTTCCTGCCTAGTAGAAAAACTAGTCTAAATTCATAGCTTATTGCTAATGGGCATCCTGGCCCTCGGAAACACTAGTCCCAGCAAATAAGAGTTTACATTTGGTTGGATATTTAGCAGGAATTAAACAGAGAGAGACAAAGTCTCTTCTGGGTGTCTTTACCTGCCCTTGTCTGGCTGTGTTTTCCACCCAATAGATCTCCTTCTGTGTTACTTTTCTGTGATATTTTTAGCCTCTCTCTCTCCCTTCCACCCAGTTCCCGCACGCCTCTCCTCTGACTCAGTGGCACCAAACTCCCCATCTCTGGAATTGGACTGAGCTCATCTTACAGCTCTCTTTCACTGTGTGTGAGACGTGCCAAACCCAAGCACAGCAATGTGTAGGGCTGCCAGCAGGGGCAGGAGAGAAAAAGAGGGTGGGCACCGTGGACAGGGAAGGTGCTGATGGGGTTGCTTAGCTCCAATATGTGTCCTGGCCTCTGCAGCTGCCCTCTGCAAGGAGAGGCCCTACGTTGTTTTGCCTTCAGGCATATAGGAATGGTGACTGTAAAGTCTCTTTAAAGAGAGATACTCAAGGCCAGGGCCAGGAGTTGGCTGCTGGGGGTTCACAGAGATTCAGGAGAGCCCCTAGCTAAAATTCTGTGCAGTTTGGAGAACCCCCCCAAATCCCACCCTTGGCTGTCCCTGCCCACCCCGCCTCACCCCTCCCAGGATTTCCCACACAGCTCTTTTTGGATGCAGGTAAGTACAGTATATGTGCGGAGGCTCGGGGAGGACAAAAAATGAGCCTCCTGGAAGTTCGGGAAGGTCGGAAATGGGCCTGTTTTCTGCTTCCAGAGAGCTTCTGGAGCCCAGGGAGGCCATTTTCCCCCTCCCAGAGGCTGGAGGAAAGCCTCCGGAGCCTGGGGAAGGCAAAAATCCCCCCACACACCATGGTGCAGGAGGCTGACTAGGCGATGCCCACCATGGCCATGCCCACCCAACAACTGGGCAGAAAACCCTTTGCTAAAATTTTTGAAGCCCAACCCTGGCCAGGGCTGTCAAACTCCTGGCCCATGGGCCAAATGCATCACGCGCTGGCCACGCTCACACCTGGTTTAGCAAAGGGGAGAAAAGTCCCAATATGTCACATGATGCCACCATGACAACGTGAGTTTGACACTCCTGCTCGAAGCAGTAGCCTGTTGGCCTGATATTTTGAGTCTAACTCTTGTCCAGGTTAGTGGTGTTAGTAGGAAATATTTGGTTCTGGATTTAATCAATCTATGAAGGCCTCCCTTTTGGTAGTTCAACCATGTAAAAAGTGAAGGAAACCAGACTTGCTTTAGCTTGACTAAGGAGGTCTCTAGATTCCTGTCCAGGGACTCCTGGTTCAGCATTTCTCAACCTGATGCTTTCCATGTATGTTGAATGATAATTTCCATCATTTGATGCAGATATAGTCCAATAAATTTGGAAGGGCCCTTAGGAAAAGCAGCTTTTCTTATGGAGGGAAAAATCTTGAATGGCAAAACTTAAGGCTAGGTCCCACTGGCCGACGGACGCAAAACGTATGCATAAAGGACACAGTGGACAAGCAAAATTTCGGGGGTGGCTCCATTCCATTGTCATCTGCTCCAAAAGTGGCGAAAATTTGCATAAACAGAACAGAAAGAAGCGGACGTGGGTAGTATGTATCGGGATGTTAAACGGATGTTCCTAGAAAGCCTAGCGGATGGAAGTGGATGGAAGCAGATGACACCTCCGAAGGGGTTCCGGGGAGAATTTCGAAGCGGACGCATAGCGGATGAAGCGGATGCATCACGTACGCCTAAAGGAAAGAAAGGGGATGCCGCGCGATGTATATTGGATGCAAATGCATCCTTTCTATTTCCGTGCTGCTAACGATGTATAGACGTTCCATGTACCTTTTCTTTCCTCCCTCTTTCCGTTTTCAGCTGCAGTGGATGTGAGTTGCGAGGATGCCCAGAGGATGCAGAGAGGATACAGCAGACAGATGATAAACATTATCTGATAATATAATTATCATATATTATCTGATTATATACAGTGGACAGATGAATAACTCATTAAACAGATGATAACGGACAGAACGTTTGTTGCTTGTATGTCGCGGATTTACATCGTACACGGTGGAAAGTTCATCCGTTCACAAAGTTTTGTGCAGCTCAAACCTGCGCGGATGAAGTCGCAGTGGACGGATGCTCGACGGATAGAGCGTATGAAACACGTATGCAGTGAGTACACAACGGATGCATAGCGTTTTCCACCAATGGATGGCAAGCTTTTTAAAACGTTTTACATCCTCTTTGCATCTGTAAGTGCAGTGGGACAGGGCCTTTATTCAGCTTTCACTATTCTTCAGTGTAGGGCCCAAAATCTTGATTTTTTTTCTATATCAAATGTCAGCTTTCTTAAAACTGGAGAGAGGGGTTGAAAAATAAAAAGCACCATCAATCAACAATTTAAAAAATAATTCTGTTTCATAGATGACCTAATTAATTATACGTGCATTTGCCCAGAGGACTTTATTACCACTATACAAATGAAATTCAGCGAAATCAAATTTTGTGTAATGACTGGAACGCAACTGTTTTTCTTAATATCAACTTTAAAAAATGTATTTGAAATAGGTTGAATGCCTGTCAATCCTGAAAGATTAAGAATGTCCCTCTCAGAGGCACCACCAGACCCTTTGCCATTATTGACAGTTATTGTCAGTTTCTCTTGTTCAGGGGTAAGAAATGTTGATGAACTGCAATTCCCAATATCCCTCAGAAGTGTTTGTGCTGACTTAATGTGCTGGAGATGTTATTTAGCAACAGTTAGAGGTCCTAAGCCATCCAACATTACTCTAGCTGCTGTTTATTTGCAGCTATTGATCTTTGTGAGTGTGTGTGTGTGTGTGTGTGTGTTTATACATGCATCTGCATCTGCTTGCACATTTCCTGCCTTTATTGTTGTCTCTATCCCTCACCTGACAAGCCTCATAATCATGTCTAGGTAAAAATGTGTAGCTTAGAGAGAAGACAAGAGTGTCTGAATTTTCTGTTACCAAGCCTGATGCTCATCCCATGTACCTCTCCTTTCTTTCTTGACCAATCAATGGTCACTTTACAACTCTCAATTCTGTTGGAGCAGAGTAGGCCCTGACAAGACAAGAAGTCATAGGCCTTACTGGGGCGAGAGACCAAAGGGGCATTGGTAGCCTGACTTTCCTCAGTCAGATCTCTCCAAGAATTGGAAGAGAAGCAACACTTGTCCTACAATGATAACTCAGTGGCAGATCAAGGGGTAGCTTCTCTTGCATTTCTCTTCGCTCTCAGTGAGAACAGATAAGCTACAGTTCAGTTTGAGGAATAGCATACCTTAGTAGAGTTCAGTTACATAATTTTGAACAGTTGATAAGCTCAATCACTGAGATTCGTGGATTCAAACACATCTACAAATATCTATAGGATGGAAAAAGCTCTTCCTCAACTCCAAATTCTTTTTTTGGGGGGACAGCAGAAATCCCATTTTGGCCTCAGATCTTCACCTAAATTGTTTAACTTTTTTTTTTTAATGTCACAAAGTTCACTATATCTTTCTGTTTTAATCATGCATACATAGATATAAATTAGATGATTTTTCCAATTATATTCATAGTAACTAAATTAGAAGATGTTATTTGCTTCTGTTTCTAATTTGGGTATAATAGCAGATGCAAGGAAATAATGTTCTGTTGAGTATAGACTTTCCGTCCAATGCTCTCTCGACACTGGGGGACATGGGGCGATCCAGTTTGAGAGCACTGGGCTGAGATATCCTTTCTTTTTCCCCATTCTATGCTTTTCTGGTATGATTTTAAATTTTATTTATTTATATCCCACTTTTATTATTCATATAACTAACTCAAGGCAATAAACACCTCCCAACCCATTTTCCTCCTATTTTCCCCCACAACATCAACCCTGTGATGTGGGTTGGGCTGAGGGAGAGTGACTGGCCCAATGGCACTCATGGCTGAGGCAGGGATTGAGGAATTGGTCTCCTCCTCCCTAGCCTGGAGGAGGCCAAATTGGCTCTCCTACTGAAAATCCTATTGAAAGTCGTGCTTCCTCCTCCTATTTTTCCTCATAGCAAAAATCTTGTTCGGTAGGTTGGACTGAGAAGGAGTAATTGGCTCCAAATTATTCCATGAGCTTCTAAGGTAAGGCTGAAGGTGGACTAGAACCTGAGTCTTCTCAATGTCAGTTGAACACTAACATTCATGTAATGGTCTTCCTGGGCATCCACATGTATTATCCCTCTAATTTATCTCTTCTAATTTATATGAGGACATACCTTCCATGGTATGTCCTAATACTATAGATAAGTGGCCAAGAGATTCTGTTTGATGTAAAATTTAATGTTATGATTGAACAAGGATTGAAGCAAAAGTTTTCCATCTACACACAGAGATTAGAGGCTAAATGAAAGGTAGTGACTGTGTATGACAGATTCAGCAGGTTTCCGTTCTAAGCATAGCCTCATAGTAGCACAGGAAAGACTGTGACTACAATAATTGAGAGCTGGAAATGACAAGCTAGTGCAAAGTAAACATATAATTTTATTGATACATAATTAGATAGCCTTAGCACATATTGGCAGATGTATCAAACTGCTATTACACAGAGAGGAGGCACTTGCCTACATGAAAACAGAGATAAGCTGTCTACAGAGTACTTGTTGCTGAACAAAACCAGCTGCTGCCCCCATCAACTTTCTTTTGCTGTGAGGATAGGTCTCTTGATTTGTTAATTGTAGTTTGAAATGAATAAAATGGACCAGAGATTTTTCAGGAGACCTTGGCAGACTAATTATGATGCAAATTGTTGAACTGGCCCTATCTCTTTTTGCCAGCAAGTCATTGGTAGCAAAATGATGAATAATATCTCTTGCCAGAAGCCTAGGTGACTTTGTCTGATGTGTGCTGAAGAGAATGCAGTAGAATAGCTGTAGATGTGTTTGTGTGAACAACTTTGATATGGGATATCTGCTGACTTTGGGGGCTGGATTTGCTGGTGAGCCTAAGAAACACAATCTCTGAAGTACAGCACCTGCAGTTTCATCGAAGGTTATGGGGGAACCCAAAACATGGAGAAAAAAAGAGTACAGATGATTGCATCAAAAAGCCCCCCCCCCATTTATCTCATTTTCATATACCATTTGATTTAATGGATATCAGGGGTGTTTGCTGAAGAGATTAAAAAGAATCACAAGATAATACCAATAAAGGAGAATATTTGTGGCCCAGGGTTGAAATGAGGGATCTTTGGTGCTCTCTGAGCTTTCTTGCTTTCTTAAACACGTTTCATTACCCAAAGTAGGTAACATCATCAGTGCTAGTAAGGAGTGGGGTTTGCTGCCAGTTTATACTCTATAATCAAGATAGTGAATGTGATCATGAGAGTCCTGCCCATTTTAATGTAGATTGCATATACAATGCAATAAAAAATGTGTGGCGCTTCAGCTACATGGTGCCATTTTAATTTTTTGACGCACCCTCTCCCCACACACAGATGCCTGAGGATAAAATAGACATTTCAACTGTCAAGAAGTTCTAATGAAATGAAATATACCAATAAATATATTGGATGCTGGTATATGCTATTTCCTACAGTACATTATTATGTACATCATTGTAACAATTACAATTTAGAATCTTTAAAAAGAGAAACATATGCCATAAAACAAAATTGTTTCTCCCTTGCGTCTAAGGAAGGCTAAAGTATCTGAATTATTTGGAACGACAGTATTTTTAAATACTTCTTAAAACTTGACTGAGAGGAAAACATTACTGTAATTGCAAACATCCCTAAAGGCTGATAAATTAGTATATAGGTACCACACAGGTAAAAATTTACAAGTACCTAATGTTGTATATCCATTTAAAAGGGTTGGGTTTTATTCTGTGTGCCTGTAATTCAGCAATTGATATTTACAGATGACAATTATGGGAATGCAATATTAAGGAAATTATATGCTTTATGCCTTTATTCATCTAATAAGACATAGCTGTGGGAAAATAACAGCAGTATCTTCATCTCAATCAACAGAATATACTTTAAAAGAATGTTTTAACAACAGTTAAGAAAACTTCTGTAATTACGGTGTCTGTAACAGTTGCAAGACCTGAAACTATCCTTAAAATCTGAATGTTTGTGTAAATCCTCACTCTAGAGAGATATAGGCAAGAGAGCCTTCGCCTTTTGCCCATCCCAACAACCAAAGGGAGAATTTAAATATACTGACAAAATAGAACTCAAGAGCTTCGGAAATATAGATTTCAGTGGCTAAAAGCCGTAAAGCTATCCATTTCAGGCTTGGATATTTCCAGTGTTCCCCTATATCCCTTTGGGCAGAAGGCTGTTATCAGTAGGTTGCAGTCTTTAGTCATAGTTTGTGGCACTCTACTGCATTTAACATTTTAAGAGGCAGAAGAAAGAGAGGAATGCATGAAAAAATAAATTAGGTTGAATGATTGGCAGATGTGAAGTGCCTGACAGGTGGAGAGTGGAGGTTGAAAACTGTTGGAAGAGTCAGGTGTTGATGTATGCATGTGTGCTTAAACTAGCTTGCAAAAGCTAGTCAAGATTGAGGGCAGAAAAAAGAATTTGGATATATTGGGCCAGTTTTTTAAGACAAGCATTGTTTCTCTGTCTCACTACAAGATCGTTCAATGTTCCATCTGTATATTTAAGAAAAGTCCTACTGCTGCATATTCTGCATAGAATTCAGTAGGCATCATATTAGCAACACCTTTTTTGAATATGATCAGGATGAGTTTAGACTCAGTAAAACACGGGTGTCAAACTCACCATGTCATGTCATCATCACATAACATTTTGTGATGTTTTCCCCATTCACAGAATGTGACCTGCACGTGATGCATCTGGCTCACCCATGGCCAGTTTGACATCCCTGCGGTAGATAGTCCAGACTGTTAAAACTGTTAAATTGTTTAATCTGGTTTTATAAGAGATCCCTTGTTGCGATCGCCATTTGCTTTAAAGGTTTGCATTTCACATATGCCCAGGTACCGGTAGTATGATACACTTCTCAATGTCTCAGGATGTTCTGGACAGACAGAGCTGAGTGCTGTTCCAATATGTAAGGGGCTATCACAAAGAAGAGAGCTTAATTTATTCTCCAAAGCACTTGAAGGCAGGACAAGAAGCAATGAATGGAAACTGATCAAGGAGAGAAGCAACCTGTAACTAAGGAGAAATTTCCTCACAGTGAGAACAATTAATCAGCGAAACGGCTTGCCTGCAGACATTGGGGGGGCTTCATAACTGGAGGTTTTCAAGAAGAGATTGGACTGACAACCATTTATCTGAAATGGCATAGGGTCTTCTGCCTGTGCAGGGGTTTGGGCTAGAAGACCTCAAAGGTCCTTTCCAACTCTGTTCCTCTGTTTCTGAAACCCAGGATGTGTGTTGCTTAATTTTTCTCTCTGCCTCTACAAGAATTGCCATTTTGGTATGACTGAATGATGTCTGCTCCCTAAGGCCTCCCAAGAGCAGTATTTCTCAACATTCAAGAAAGTCTATTGTCATTTCAGAATGTCGACAATTTGTCCATTTGAAAGCAAGATCTGTCTCCCTTAAACCCCTGATTAAGGAGGCTGAAGTCTGGGGAATCCAAGAGTTAAACCACCTTGTGCTTCAAAAGTCCTTGTTATTGCTGGAAGGCATTGAGTTGCAGTTTTGTAGCTTGGCTGCATTTCCTTTTAACATGTAATTGGGTCTTTGAACTCTCCTGCAGCAGCTCTGCCACGACTGGCCCAACCAGTTTATACTCAGTAGGTCATTGTTCTGAGTCATTAAGAGACATCTCTGGCCTGGCTTGCTACCCACCCACATCCTGCCTTACTAAAAGGGACAGAAGGTTAATAAAAACTTTCTAGTAATGGAACAATTGTGTGACACTCAAGAGTCTAATGATTCAAACAGTGTTTCAAACCAAATACCTGCTGTATCCGGTCACTGAGATGAAACCCACTGGCTGGCCTGTTTTTGAAACATGCATATTTACAGAATTAGTTTTCAGGATCTGGTGGAGATTGAAGGTATAAGAATTTACCCTGCAATTTTTGCTCAACTTGTTGACAAGGGCTGCTAGGTAGCCCTTCCTTTAGCAGAGAAATATGGGACAAGGCAAGCTTGAAGGGATGAAAAAACAAAGTCGTATCTCATTCTGTTATGAGTTCCTGTTAATTTGTGTTCTCTCTCTCTTGGTAACCATAAGCTTCTCTTATCTTAAGCTGCAGATAGCTGCTTATGAACATATGAAGCCGTATTGCATTTTGACCCATCAGTCCATCTAAGACCAGGATCATCCACTGTGATTGGCAGGAGGTTTCAAAGACATCAGTCAGAGGCCTATAGGAAGTTCTTTATATGAATGAGATCAGAGAACTTCTGCAAGCACAATTGTTCTCCTCTGGGACATAGACCCATCCCATTTGGGAAAGAAATTGTCCCCCATAGTGTCTTTCCATATCATCATCAATCATCATCATTATCCCGACTTCTTGCCCAGGATAAGAAGAAACGCAAAAGAGAGATGTGCATGGGAGCTCCCATATAATCTATTCACAAATATACACCAGACATTATTTTTGGTGGAATCTTCAAGTCAGGTGAGAAATGGAGGGGACTTCACTCACTTTATCACCAGTTCCAGTTAAATCTTTTTACAAACTAGTAAACAAGTGCATGAAACTGATCTGGCAATCTTGTGGGATTCTGTTATGAGAAAGATAGGAGAGTACAACTCATTATATTTCTCATAGCCCTCAGCAGTTTTCAATACTTGATCAACTGTCTAAAATAGAGCCGAGAGCACTATCCATTATAGCAGATGGTATTATGTAACTATGGTACATAATTTGGTGGCTTCCAGAATATGGTACTGAAATTTGTAAAGCTGCTCTGGGGCAGCAAAGTCATGGGATTTGTTTCCTATCCCATTTAGCATCTACATGAAACCACTTGCACCAGTAAACTCCAGTCTGCAGATACACAATCACTGAGCTCTTTATTTTCAGAACTATTGGGACTTGCAAGATGTCAGCCATAACTTCTTTGTTTAAAATGCTCAGTGTAGTTTGATATCTGCTGTATTTATTACTGATTAAAGCATTTGGTCCACAGTTTACTTGATGCTAACTGAATATAAAATACCTGAACTATCTTTTAAAATATTTTCCTGGTTGTTTCTTGTCACAATTATGAAACCCCTATGGGACATAATCTGGAGATGATGGATTAAGTTGTCATTGATGTGTACATGACACATAGCTTTATCTTTTTTTTTTCCTTTAAAACAGTTGAGGGACTCCACATTAATGTGGAACATATAATCTTCTAATATATGGTACCGAAAACAGAAGTGATATGATGGAGATGTGAACAACAAGAAGAGACATTTTATCTTGTTTGGTGGATATGTAAGGCAAGAAAATGTTGGCTTCAAATGCGTACACTGATTCAGGGGATCTCAAAGATTAAAGACCAGAGGTTTTTCTTTTGGGATTGAGAGACAAACCTTTGGTTGGGGGGGAGTCATGCAATCTTGTTTTTCTACATGATAACTGCAGCAAGGTAATTGTATGCACAGATAAAAGATTTGGGATTACCCAAATGGAGGGGTGGTTGATGAAGATGATGGAACTTGCTGAGATGGCTAAATTGAATTATTTGGTCAAATAAAAGGCAATATCTATGCTTATCGAAATAGGAGTGATGTGTGGCTATTTGGAAGAACAGGGTAGTTCAAAACAACAGTGGCTTTGTTCTCAGAGCACTGTCTGTTATGAAACTCCAAGAAACAACACTCCCCATTTGGGTTTTTAACCAGGCTGTTGTATGGATCTGAAATGACCACCATGTTCATAAATGAGTGGATGATTGTAAACTAGATATTACACCTACAGTGATTTTTCAGCAGGGCATCTGGTTTAATGTCAGTAACTGGCATCCATAGTCTGTAGCTATTTGGGCTCTACATGACACGGTATGTCAGAAACATCTGTTAAAGATCTCTGTATGCTGGTGGTAAAAATGGCACTATGGATTCATTTTCTACATGAGGCATATAGCTGAATGTGTTGTGCAACGCTTGACATTAAAATCATTTTGAATTTTGGCTTAAGAAGTAGTAAGCAATGTGCTTATCTATTACTGCTCAGATCATTCTGAGAACAACTATAACTAACAAATCCATAAGAGATGGTCCCTCCATGAGTTCAGTTTGGTCTTCTCAGAATAAGATAAAGAAGTTATAATTTGGTCTTTGCTTCATTCCTGAACAAGCTAAATTCCATGGTAGAGACAACATGGATAACAAACATAGCTGTCAGTGTATCAGAACAAGGGGAGGAGTATGATTTATTCAATGTACTGTGCATATTTTTTATTTATTTCTCCCTGCTCCTCTCATATTTTGTTCCTCAAGCACAAAAAAATAATAAATCCAAGCAGACATTAGTAACTGGGGCTGAAGTAGATTTTGCTGCTGGGGAAGATGTCTTCTCTAAATCCAGCCAAGAAATGTAACCAAATATAAGAATGCAAGCTAACAATATATCAATAGACTGAAAGTGACATTCACACAAATGTCAAATTGTAATGCAGTTTTTTAAAAAAAACAAAAAATCTGAAAAAGTAGTCCTGCATTCATTGTTGTGCGTGAAATGAACCAACAATTTAGCAGCATCTGGGAGGGTTTTATTCTTTTGATTTTGCACATTTGTCCTTTGTTTGGTGGTACCTCTATGTCCTTTTACATCATGAATCTCCACCGTGATCGAATCAAATGTCACAGACATAATGCTTCACAGAGTGTAAATGTGTTTCCTTTTCTGGAAACTCTGCACAACATCGGGTAAAGAGATGCCTTTGAACTGAGGTGCCGCAGGAAATTGTTGAGAGAACCTTAGACCACAACAGGAACAAATCTTTCAAAACTTGATTAAGAAAAAAAAATCAGAGGATTCATTAGAAGCAGTAACAATGAAGCTAAATATTACAGATGCATAATATGAAAGCCAGCCTTTGGAGAAGACCCCAATGCTTGGAAAACTCAAAGGCAAAATAGAAGACAAGATTATCAATATATCACTGATGATACAAACATAACTAAAAGGGGTCAATTACTGGCATACAGTTCTGGCAAAAAAAAAAAAAAGCGCCCAACAGGACATGAACAGTCAGCAAATCTAAATGACTAAACCACAACAAAGCATGCCTTTTTGTTGGGATTATTTCCCCACTTCTCTTTTGGTTATTTTCTTCGGTGGCTCATTGTTTACATTTAGATTTTGCTTGTTTAAGAGTCCTTATTTGTTCTACCAGTTATTCACCCACTGCAACCCAAGGGAAGAGAAAGCAAAGAAAGAATTACAACCCACAACCCTGGTAGAAATTCCTGCCTGTTCACCTGCAGTGGCAAGCAGGCAAAGCAACCGAGCACAGACTAGCCACTCCATTGGGCATTGGTTGGACACAGTATTTCTTCCCAAACTGACCCGTCTTGACCTTAATGTAGCACACAAAAGCCTACGTGGCATTTATAAGCCAGCCACCTCTTTGGATGCTGAGCGTTAAGAATCATGCATGTTCTTCATCAGTCATGCTGTTGATTTTAAGAAAGAATGGCTTCAGCTGAGTTTTGTCCCTGTTTTGTGATAGTCCCTGCAAGGCACTCGAGTTTGTTATTCCCGTCCATTCCAGCTGGAATTCAAATGGCATGACTTTATCTAAGGAACAGATGAATGGCTCAGCAGGAATGTTTATGGGTGAGGGAAGATAAGCAACTACATTCTCCAACCTTGCCCGAACCTGCTGAGAACTAATGGTCAGATCCCCTCTCACCTGCCTGGAGCTCAGCCTTGCTTCCAGGCCAAATAGTTCAGCCTTTTAACCTGAGCAATGCAGGAATGTATTATTCCACCCGGGAACCATTACAACTGAGTCACGTTTTACAGCACCTTTTCTCTGGCTTAAGCGTCTGCCTTTCCATGCTGTGCAGAATCAACACTAAACCCGAGATGCACAGCTGCCCTCTTTTTCACATCCATTTCATGGAAACAAATATTGAATGAAGTCCATTTTCCCTTCCTAAGCCCAAGGACCTAAATGCCAGGTAGAAAGTATGTTTCCATATTACTCATATTAGGACCAGGCAATGTTTGAGAAGGTAGCACAAACAATCCCTATCTGCAGTTTATGAAAGCAGTTTGTCTGTTTCCAGGCGCCTCAGTTTTAAATGCTTGAAATTCCAGTAAAATGAAGATTTTGTTCTTGGTTTTTGTATTGTTCCCACCACACACTTTGTTCGGCATGTTGAGCATTTTAGTCCTCTTAATTTCGATACTTTTCAGTAGCACTGCCTTCATGAAAGTTGCCTTTTATATTTTACTTTAATTTCCTCCTGCATGAAGCATCATTTTGTTCACTATGAATAGGTATACCATGAAATGGTTCAATCATTTCCTTCCTCTTGTCCTTGACTGTTGAATCTCTGGATCTTTCAATTTCCTTTACCATTACCTTCCCTGATCTCCACCCCTGAGAAATATTAATTGATGGCTCTTAGTGATATCAAAGAAGGTGGGCTTTTGTATTTAAGAAAAAAAGTGAATATATAATAAATAATGTAAACAGGAGGTGACATCTGATCATCCCATAAAGTTCCACAAATGAAGCAGGCCATTTCTGAAGCATCCACAGGTTCATGGGAAAGTTTCACTGAGGATCGAACTGATAACAGATAGCAGATAATCAGAGTTGGAAGGGACCTTGTAGGTCATCTAGTCCAACCCCCCCTGCCCGAGCAGGAGACCCTACACCATTTCTGACAGATGGCAGTCCAATCTCTTCTTGAAAGTCTCAAGTGATGATGCTTCCACAACTTCCGAGGGCAACTTCTGTTCCATTGGTTGATTGTTCTCACTGTCAGAAAGTTTCTCCTTATTTCCAAGTTAAATCTCTCCTTGTTCAGTTTCCATCCATTATTCCTTGTCTGGCCTACAGGTGCTTTAGAAAATAGCTTGACCCCTTCCTCTCTGTGGTAGCCCCTCAAATATTGGAAGACTGCTATCATGTCTCCCCTGGTCCTTCTCTTTACTAGACTGGCCAAGCCCAGTTCCTGCAACCATTCGTTGTATGTTTTAGCCTCCAGTCTCCTAATCATCCTGGTTGCTCTTCTCTGTACTTTTTCTAGAGTGTCAACATCTTTTTTATGATGTGGTGACCAAAACTGGATGCAGTACTCTAGGTGTGGTCTTCATAAGGCTTTATAGAGTGGTATTAGTACCTCCCTTGACCTCGATTGTATCCCTCTGTTCATGCAACTTAGGATTGCATTAGCTTTTTTTGCTGCTGCTGCACATTGCTGGCTCATATTTAGCTGGTTGATCACTAAGACTCCAAGATCCCTCTTACAGTTACTGCTATTGAGCCTGGTTTCACCCAGTCTGCATGTGTACTTTTGGTTTTTCTTGCCTAAGTGTAGGACTTTACTTTTCTCTACACTGAATTTTATTTTTTTAGATATGGCCCAGTGTTCTAGTCTGTCTGTAATCTATCTTCTTGGGTGTTAGCTATTCCTGCCAGCTTTGTATCATCTGCAAATTGGGTAAGTTCCCCTTCTATTCCCTCATCTAAGTCGTTAATGAAGATATTCCTGACAAGCTTTTCTCCCACTTGTGATCATTTCTTCAGAGAGAAACAAAAGGGGGAGAGACCAATGGACTGGATGGAGAAAAGAAGAGAAGGCTTCACCCCATCATCACCCACATCACAATCAGACTCACCGATTCTGGTCACAGGACATGATGGGCTTCTTACCAGGGTGAGGAAGAGTCAGTTCTTCTGAATTACTAGCACTTAAATTGGAGAAATAAACCTTTACTTATGAGAGTGCTGATTTTATCATTTATTTCTTCAGTTTCGATGGCCACCCATTTCAGTCAATGGTTAATACTTAAGAAGTGAATCAAGGCCAAATTGGAAATAATGTACCTTTGATTTCATCTTTCAGCAACATATGATATTTAAGCTAGCTCAAGCTGTGGGGCAAACTGCGGGCCTTGCTAAATCACAATCTCCACTTAATGCACATCAAAAGATGAGGCTTACCTTATACGGGAAGTGGGAGACCTGTGATAAGAACATTGGCTTGTTTATAATTTAATTACAGCTGCCAGATGGTAGTGATGCAAGTAGCACACATAGCAGCATGTTGACATGGTTCTTCTGTGTAATTTTCCTGGTCAACATTGCACAGAGAAAGCTGCTACAGAAAGTCCTTGACTTATGAGCACAATTGAATCAAAAATGTCTGCTGCTAAGCGAGACCATTGTTAAGTGAATCACTGCAGTTGTTAAGTTATTAACATGGTTGTTAAGTGAATCTGACCTCTCCATTGACTTTGCTTGTCAGAAGGTCACAGAAGGGGATCCCCTGGTCCCAGGACACTGCAACTTATTTAAATATGAATCAGTTGTCAAGCGCCTGAAGCTTGATTTGGGGATGCTGCTATGGGCATAAGTGTGAAAAATGGTCATAAGTTCCTTTTTTCAATGCTATTGTAACTTTGGTCACTAAATTTATTGTTGTAAGTCGAGGACTACCTGTATTAGATACAAGAGCTTGAAGAAGAAGGGAGAGAGAAAGCCATTAGAACATGAAAAAAATACTACATTCTATGAGCATATTCAGGAATTCAGATCTGAGTTCTTATCTTTCCCAGAGCTGCATACATATAATTTCCCCCTCCTCACATATACACACAGATGCAAACACTTTTCTCTTTCCAAAGGCTGGATTATGAAACGTAACAAGCCCAAATTTCTTGCTGAGAAATCAGATGCCTATCAATAGATGAGGCCTCTGTTGAGGTTAGAGAGGGTGGGATTATATTCTAAAGTTTCAACCCTGCTCCTTTAGTCCTAGCCAGGGATGGGATTCAAATTTTTTAACAACAGGATCTGTGGGCATGGCTTAGGTGGCGGGCATGGCTTGGTGACTGGGTGAACATAGCTTGGTGGTCATGTTATTGTCTGGGTGTGGCCAACTCAATATCACTCACATCGAGGCAAGCATCTCCTCGCCTAGCCTCATGCGGATGCTGCAACAGTCATAAGTGTGAAAAATGGTCATAAGTCACTTTTTTCAGTGCCATTTTAATGTTGAATGGTCACTCCACACAAGCAAAGTACCAGCAAAGGAGGGGAAAAAAAACTCCAGAGTCGTTCCTGAGACAGGAAGTCTAGTCCTGCCAAGAATGTAATAAGGGTTAACGGAGAGGCAGTTTCTGTAAGCAACACCAGAATGTTTCCTTCCTGCCTTCCTGACAGGATTAGGCCAGTAATTTCTTATAACAACCGGTTCTCCAAACTGCTTAGAATGTTAACAAGCGGTTCTAGCGAATAGCTGCAAACTGGTAGAATCCCACCCCTGGTCCTACCTGAGATCTTGTACCAGAAACTACATGGTAAATAAGACCTGCTCAGGAGACAAGGTGATGATGTCTTTCTTTCTAGATACATTTTTTTTTGACACATGGCATCCTCAAAGTTGCAGTTACGTTGCACAGGTAAGAGCAAAATGATTTCTTTTTCATCAACTACTGTAAGCCAACCAAATCAAAGCCCATCACATTTTGTTCATCTGAAGCAGTTGGTGAATACAGCAAATTTTCACGCTGGGTCTTACACAACAAAAGTAAAATATATAAAAATGTTCACAAGCGTGCATTCAATTAAGTGTCATATCTGTTCATATACAGTTGAAAAACAGTATTGTGTTTTGCAGACTTCCAGGCTCCAGATTCAGCTTTAAATTTCCAGTCCATCAGTCTCAAGTGTACTTTAATGGAACAGGAAGACATAGCTTTTGTTCTATAATACAGATGCACACCGCTCAGCTAAAAAGATGTACGTGTGTGTGTGAGAAAGAAAGAAAGAGAGAGAGAAAGAGCAGATTTGAAAACTGATGTTCTGTCAGTTTTCATTACTAAATAAGCTGCAATAAACTTCAACAGAAACTAGCAGGGAGGTCTGCAAGAAAAGAAAGACAATTTTAGTTAATACTAAAATCCATCACCAATCTGGAAATTAGTTAGATGTGAGAGGACACACACTTACATTTCTTTCAGAGCAGGGCAGATAATCATGTCTAGTCTAGACACCAGATCCATCTCCTCTCTGTGTTGGAACAATCGTGGGTGGGGAGAGGATCCTTTTACTTTATAAAATCCTATATGATTTTTCCGTCTTATAAAAGGGATTAAGAGAAGTAGAAACTCAGAGGCAGGAATTCAGCCCCTCCCCCACCTTTGTCAATGGGCCATTAAGGCCTGAACCAATCTATTCTACATATCAAAGATCTACCTCCTTCAGGCAGAGCCATAATAGGAATCCCAAATCCCTTTCATTACATCATCATCCAGCAAGGCTCAACCAAACCTGGGACTCAGGATGGTCTACAGAGTTGCTCCTGCATGGTCCCATGGGAATCTGACAACCAATCAGAATACAAGCTCAAATTCAAATCCCAATAGGGGATATAAATATATCTCCCTTCACTCCGTGTGCCTTTTTCTGTCCAGGAACCCATCCTGTTCATCAATAAACCATCTTTCTAAGCGGCTTCTATGTTTCCAGGGTCTTTTTCCCCACTTGGAACTGAACCCAGAAAGATAATTCTTCCAACCCCTGCTTGGGAAAGTGGGATGATCCAGAGGTAGAACTCAAAAGGGTCAGGTGGGCATTAAAGACCCATCCCTAAGACCCTACATTTCTCCACATAGGGTGAAGCAGGGAGCCAGCTGTGTCACTGGGAGCCTTAGCTTCCTATCTTTTCCTGCATGAGCAGTAGCCCATTCAAGCCGAAGAGGAAAACCCACACTCTATGATGTCCTGCTAGATATTAGAGCAAGTTCACCTGCCCAATGTTTTTCCTGACTGAAGAATGTATGGACAGCCGAAACACATCATCTCCCTTATTTGCAAAGGTGGTTCTGTCAGATTTTGGCCATTTATTTGTTGAAAAGGCACACAAGTGACTAAGACTGAGCCACGCTTATTGGCAATTCATCTGAATTTCTTGCAAAGGGGGCTGCTATTACAAATTCAGGAACAGGTTCAAGCACAGACTGGAAGACAGATAAAGACTACCGGAGGGAGTTTTTTCCCAGCCCTTATTTAGGGAGTATCGCCCCATTTAGAGCAGGATGAACATCAACTACTTTGAGTGGATGAACGTCCTGCATTTATCCTCCCAACTGATCAAGAGAGAGCTTTAACTTGTTGGCCCTCATCCCATCCATTATTTTCCCCAGATACAAAGTCTCTCTCTCCTCTGAACGTTTTGCTAAATGGTCTCTAGCTTTTTTGGGAAGTAGCCAGGGTTCAATATAGAGATGTACAAGGACTTCACAGTTACTTAAGCCCATGTCACACTGCACCAATGGATGGAAAGAGAATGTAAAATGGAGAGAAACACTTGCCATCCGTTGGTAACGGGCGATTTCATGCCGTTTTGTAGTTCACTGCCTCCGTTTTCAATCCTCCTCTATCCGTCCAGCATACTCCGTCGATGAGGTTCCATCCGCTCAAAAGTTTTGAGCTGCTCAAAACTTTTTTGAGCGGAAAGATGTATCCAACGCATCCATTCTTGCATCCCTCAACGCATACGGGGAACATCCATTTCTACCATCCGTCGTCATCCGTTACGCGTCCGCTTACATCCGTAGGTATCCCGCTGTGCATGCCGCACACTCACATCTGCTCCAGCGGAAACGGGACATGGAGGAAGCGAAACGGACGCGGAAACGGACGCGCAGCGTTAGTAGCATGGACGGAGAAAGGATGAAAGGATGGCAGCTGCGCAAAGAAGCATTTAAAACGGAAAAAAACGTTCTCAGAGGGGAACTAATCTCGGACATTAAGGATGTCTAGAGGATGCCTAGAGGATGCAAAAGGACACATAGTGGAAAACCTAATATTACCTATAAAAAAGGAGAGCAACTCACCTGGATCTCACTTTCAGATCCAGCAGCCCTGCTGTGCAGACCTCTGCAGCTTCATTCTGGCTCTTGCTCTTCCACAGCATCCAGTCATCTCCCACCATGGATCGTAAAACACTCCTTTTGGGAGCCACCATCATTCTGCAACAGTGCGAAGCCATCTACAGGCTCTTTCAACTGTTCTACGGCGAACAAGGGGCGGCCAAGAAGTGTCTGGGTCCGAAGATGTATCCGGGAGAAAGAGCAGAGTACGGACTGTACAACAAGCTGATGGTGGAGAGCTGAGGAACGAAGACACTCGTGCATTCCAGAACTTCATGAGGATGCCGCCAGCCATGTTTGATGAAGTTGTGGAGGCGGCTGGAGCACCCAGGTTGACCAAGGCAAACACCCAACCTCCGGCCCCAGCCTGGACCTGGGCTCAAGTGGCACTGACTCAGCGCCACCTGGCCTCAGGGACCACTCTTACAGGAGCATGCAGTATGGCTGGAGGGTGCCAAACAACATACATCAGCATTGTGGTCAGAGAAGTGGTGCAGGCCATCATCAAAGAATAACCTGGAGGAGCTCCTCCAGTGCCCCTCCACTGAAGAAGGCTGGAAGAAAGTTGCAGAGCAAGTGGTATCAGAGGTGGAAACTTTCCCCACGCCTGTTGGAAGCCAAAGATGGCAAGCACTCACGTGGCCTGCAAAAGCTCCAGCCAAGTCACAGGTCCACTTATTTCAACTACAAGGCTTCTTCGCATCAACATCCTCCTCGCTGACTACAAGTTCATGTACAATCGATCTTCAGGCAACGGGTCAGCTTCAGATAGCCAGGTATCTGCCAGTGACCTCAAGGATGGCTGGAACGCACCATCATCATGGGTTTTTCCAGATCCAGACCCTATACACAATGAACACAAAGATTGCCCTACTTCATCGTGGGGGGATGACGCCTTCTCCCTCAGAACCTCCCTCATGAAGCCCTACACTTCCAGATGCCTCACCCGGAAGCGAGAGGATCTTCAAACTACAGGCGTGTCCGCGGCAAGTGGGTCGTGGAGAACGCTTGGCATCCTGGCCAACAGGTTCCAGGTTACTCTAACCACCATGCAGCATCATCACAGACCGGGTGAGGAACATCGTGGAAGCTTGCTGCATCCTGCACAATCTCATGCGCACACCGCTACCCAGTGTTGCAGAACAGGCTCGGTGGACCTCCAACAAGGCAATGGGACATGGACCTGTGGAATGGAGGCAAGGGCGAAACCTGATAGAACACGGAGGATGTGCAAGGCCACAACAGAGCCTCACGTGAAGGAAGAGAAACAGCGGCAACTCCTGCGACAACTGGTGCAACCTCCCACGAGCTGAGCAGGTGGAGTGGCAAGACAGGATGATAGATGATTAATGGATGCTTCCTTCAACCTGTCTCATCACACTGATGAGATTGGTGCATGTATGTGGGGTGGGCTACAATGACAGGCATTTAATAAAGAGTTGTGTTTGTGTTGACGTGTGGATGAATGATTACATTATTATTTGATAATAAAGGGCCATAGGGTGTGGCACCTGGAGGGTGGACAATAGAGTCCCACTTGCTTGCCACTGGAGGTTAATCTATCGCCACAGCTTTTACCCATCCCAAAGGTAATCCCTGCCCATCCCACAGCTATTACCCAATCCCAAAGTATCCCTGCCGCATCCCACTGCTATCCTTACCCATCCCACCAAGCATAGCAAGGCTTAAAACCATTTCAAAAGTTTCCCACAGACTTTATTTAATTAAAATAAATGAAGCAGAGTGTGAAGCAAAGATCATCTTTATTAATAACAAACTGTAAAGAAATGACCCAAGTCAAGTGTCCAAGCAAAAATAAAGTCCAACAGGTAGCACCCATCCCAGTCTTGGCACTGGAGGGACCTGGTAAGTTCTTGTGCACTGCGAGGCCGTGCCCCAGTCCTCAAGGGGAAGGTCCAGGTGCTGTGGAGGTGGCTGCTGCTGGAGTGCTGTCTGAAGCGCCACTGGTGGCCGCCCCGAGGGACATACAGGGGACGGTGTGTTGAGAAGCTTCTCAGACAGCTGGCTCAGCCCGTGATGTTGAGAGCCCTTCTCCATGACGATGGGGTGTCAGCCCCAATACCGATGACAATGTACTGAGGCCGGGCTTGGCTGTGGGTGGAGAAGGAGCAGTGTAGTGGGGCTGTCTGGTCTGCAGCTGGGTGAGGACTGGGTGTGGTAAGCATCTGTGGGTATGGTGGGCATTCGTGCATTGGTGTCATCAGTGGTGGGTGGCATCGGTGGTGTGGTGGCATCAGTGGCATGGGGTGGCATCATGGCATCAGTGGCACCGGTGGTGTCCCGATGTACATGTGCCTGGACTGGGAAGGCTGCTGCTGTTCTGGGCTGGACTCCTGGTAGCCCTAGCTTGGTAGGAGAGGGGCCCTGTGGAAAGCTTGAAGGGCAGTGACATCACCTGGGGTGGAGGAGCAGACCTGGACTGGGTGGGAGCAGGTTCATCTTGGTCTGGCAGGTTGTGAAGAAAGATCGGTGATCCTGTCCTTCACCACCTGGTACTGGGGTTCCGCCATGTTCATAGAGGGTCTGGTTGACATAAGGTGCGGAAGGGCTTTCGGTTGGAGGATGGGGCGTTGGGTGTGTAACCAGCTGAGAGAGGAGATCTACGCTGCTCCTGATGGTGTCTCTTATCTCCAGCAGGACAGTGGTGGCTCTGTCCCTCCGGTTTGCCTCTCTGCCTTTCTGTGGAGGTGGAGCTGGGGGTGGATGCGGTTGGGCTGTGGTGGACGTGCCGTCTCCTTTCTCCCACTAGCGTCCAGGGGGTCCTCCACGTGCTCCGACACGGGTAGTACAGCTTTCGGGGGGGGCTTCCTTCGTGGCACGCTCCACACATACCTGCTTGGAGACAGGGGCTGACTCTCTGCCAGAAGAGGACTGGCTCTCAGCAGGCCTGCCTGAGAGAGAGGGTTGTGAGAGGGGCCTGCTCCTCGGTGGCGGATCTCACCCTCCAAGAAGCTGCACTTGGGCATCACATAGTCTCTCTGTCCATCAGCTTGACCGTGGACTGGCCAGATTTCTTTGAGGTTCAGCTTCCCATACCAGGTGTGCATGTGCTTCCACCAGCCGAGGAGCACCTCCGAAGTGTAGCCCAGGCTCTCAGCCTTCCTCTCTCAAGCAGCTGCTTCCTTTTTTGGTGTCGCGATTAGGAAGCCTGTGTCCCTTCCGCCATAGGTACTCATTCTCACCTCAGCCACTCCAGCACCTCATGTTCCTCTTCTATGTTGTATTGCCTCCTCTCCCGTTCTCACGTCTGGCCTCTTCCTTCCTTTGGCAGGATCATATGGGCCCTCATCAGAGGGGCTTCCAGGTTGTAAGGGGCTGCTCTGCTCCACACCACCACCACCACCAGCAGCAGCAGCAACAGTGGGCAAAAGCAGGACCAGCAGGACCCAGCGGACCAGGATCAGCAGCAGCAGAGTAAGCACCAGCAGACCAGCAGGACCAGCAGGACCAGGATCAGCAGCAGCAGAGTAAGCACCAGCAGCGCGCAGCAGCGCCAGCAGGACCAGGAGCACCAGCAGGACCAGGAGCACCAGCAGGACCAAGCAGGATGAGGGAGTCAGCGCCAGCAAGAGTTAAGCACCACGCAGAAGCACCAGCAACCAGGAGCAGCGCCAGCAGAGTAAGCACCAGCAGAAGCACTCAGCACCTAAGGAGCAGCGCCAGCAGAGTAAGCACCAGCAGAAGCACCCAGCACACCCAAGCACCGAGGAGCAGTGCCAGCAGAGTAAGCCACCGAGCAAAGCACCACCACGCAGAAGCAGCATCAGCAGAAAGAACCCACACCAAGAAGCACCACCGTCCAGAAGGCAGCATCAGCAGAAGCCCGCACCCCAGAAAGCGAGCCTGGGCTGTAGAAGCCCCAAGCAGAAGCAGAAGTGAGGCAGGGGGTGGGAGGGTTGGCCCTGTCTCTTGCCAGGGCTGGCAGCAGAATGGCTGAGGCTTTCTTTCTTCCCATGGTGGCTTGGCTGGCTGGCTTGGCGAGGTGTGTCTGGAAGCAGGTCTTTCCCTCTGAATGGTGACCTGCTTGGGAGCTGCTTCCTTTTATATCCGCGGGGCTGACACAGTGCATCCATCCCCACAATGCCACAGTGAATGCTAGGCATCCTCTAGGCATCCGCTAGGCTTCTGTCTGCATTCCGCTTCATACGCTGAGCCTTCCGCTCTGCCATCTGCTTCATCTGCTGGATTCACGTCTGCATCCTCGCTTTTTCCGTTCCGCCCCTCCTCCGCTTTGCTGCGCTCCCCGCAGAAGCCTTGCGGATGTGCCATCCGCTCCCAATCCGCTTTCCATCCGTAGGCTTCCATGGAGCATCCAGGCTTTCCATCCGCACCTACGTCTTCCCCCGTCTGTCCTTTCCGTTTGTCCGCTCTGGTTATGCAAATTCGGGCACTTTTGAGAGGCGATTAACCAATGGAGTGGAAGCTTTTTACAAATGTTTTGCATCTGTCGGCCAGTGTGACAGGGCCTTTACAAATGTTTTTCTTCACAGTAAAAGGTTTATACTTATTACAGTGAGTGTGATGTATACCTAAAATGTCTCTCTGCACAAAAGTGTCAACAACATGAACTTGTGAATACAAGTATCTGTGTTTCAGATGATATCTACAAGATTCTTCCACACCATCTGTATCCTCAGGCAGAAGAGAGATAAGGTCAGTGTTGGCTCCAGCCATCCATTTATCTCCTTATCTCACCTGCTGAAGATGGACCTATGACCAATACAGGAATTCACAAGGCTTCCTCTCTCTCTCTCTTTCTCTCTCCTAAACACAATAAAATTGAGGGCAGGGTTAAGAATCTTGCTAAAGGAAGTTATTAAAGGAAGGTTTTAATACTCTCTTCTCTGCTCTACTTCTCTCGGGTCAACCCCTATTTTCTCCATCCCATTAAGGCCATTCTGGGCTACAGCGTCCTAAAAAGCAGTTGTTTTTTAGTGAAATTCCTGAGAAGCTTTTCCATTTGGAAAAAATTGTGATTCTTCTCAAATGTTTCTATTGCTACATTATTGCAGATTTTGTCAAGACAGAACATGCAGGTGTATCTTAAGTATATACTGGGCAATGCCTGTGCATCAGTACTGACAAACAATACAGCACCTCCTCATTATTGTCATTGTTTGTGATTTCTATTTTTTCCTCATTCAGTTTTTGCGATATACAAAGGCTTTGAAGAAAAGTCACTGCATATAAGTAATGTTCCACATAACATTGTCCTTCCATTTCATTAATCTTGTCCTTGGCTTTTAGGAAAAATTGGTAATAGAATTAGTTTTATGCAATAAAACAGTTCATAAAACTTAATATAAAACTGACTATTCTTGCAATACAATAAAATACCCCTTGCAGTATTTAAATCCAAACACAGCCTTCCTATCAGCCTTCCTAATTTAAAAAAAAAAACATAGAAGTAACTTCCTCTTCAAGTTTATTTATAGACTGCATTTGCATAACCTGGTTATTGAGTTAACCCATTTTTTTTTAATATTCACAATACACCACACTATCAAGCAAGCAAGCAAGCAAATGGACTGGCTTTACATCTCTCTCTCCCTCCCTCCCGCTCTCTCATGCATGAGGGTGGGCGGAGGGGGGGAGGGAGGGAGGGAGAGAGAGAGAGAGAGAGAGAGAGAGTTTAAAATTAAGCAGGTTTAAACATTGTGCAAAAATGGCTGCTAGGCTTATAATTGCTTGTGTCAGGAGAATATAAACTGTTTTTCAACTCAGAGCAAGAGGCAGAGTAAGTAGAATAGTTTCTCCTTATGGCAAAAAAGCACAAATATGTTTAATGCAAAAGTGTATTTCTTCTCTGTCTTTATGTGAAGAAAAAATAGTGGTATGGTTTATTCCCTTGCCACCTGGTCTGTAAGGACAGAACAGTATAGTACTGTTCTACCCTTATTGTTAAATACTAAAAATAGATTTGGGATATAGTCTAGAAAGGTTTGTTATCCAAAATGCCACAGTTCAAAGTCTATTTTGTTGCTAATTATCAACCAGGTCATCAACAAAAATTATATACCACACTGGCTACATGGTCTGGCAGCCCTCATTTTTCCTTCTGCCCTCCTAAGACAGGCCTTGCTGGTCCCAGGTCATGGTGTAGATCAGGGCTGTCAGACTTGCATCATGCACTGGCCACGGCCATTCCCAGTTTAGCAAAGGAGAAAAAAGTCCCTATACATCACATGATGCTGCCATGACGACATGAGTTTGACACCCCTGATGTAGATGCTTGACTGTTACTTTCCCAGACTGCAAAACACCCGAGCAGCTGTGTGAGAAAGAATTTTATTCTAAAACCAAAAAAAAAAAGAGTGAAGAGTTGGGGTGTTGGAAGAAAATATCCATCTGGTTCAGTTCCAAATGGGGAAAAAGACACTGGAAACATGAGAGACTAATTGGAAAGATGGTTTATTTATTGATAAACTGGACCACATGGGTTTCAGGTGCTGAGCAACTGACCACATGGAGTTGAGAGAGAGAGGTATTTATATTGGGTGGGCTTCAAAAAAATAGGCAACTGGTTCTCTACCCAGTTACTGGGTGGGCGTACCCATGGTGGGCATGGCCTAGTCAGCCTCCATCACCATACCAGGGGGGGGCATTTTCTCCCTCCCCAGCCTCCAGAGGTTTTCCTTGAGCCTCTGGGAGGGCGAAAACAGCCTCGCCAGCTCCAATGGGCCAAAAATGGGCCCATTTCTGGTCTTCCAGAACTTCCAGGAGGCTCATTTTTCACCCTCCCTGGGCTCTGGAGGCTTTCCTCAAACCTCCAGGAAGGCAAAAACAGGCTTCTTGGGCTCCAGAGGCTCTCCGGAGGCCAGAAACGGAGCCTCTAGGAGGCCCATTTTCCCCCTCCCTGGGCTTTGGAGGGTTTCTCGAGCCTCAAGGCCTCTTTCCCCCATCCCTGAATTCTGGAGGCTCTCTGGAGGCTGGAAATGGGCCCTTTTCCGGCCTTCCAAAGCATTTGAGAGGCCTGTTTTTCGCCCTCCTCGAGCCTCCATGTGGGCCCTGCACTTACCTGGGATCTAAAACAGGCCATGTGGAGACTCCTGGGAGGGGAGGGGTGGGCGGGGCCAGCCAGTCATTGCAACTCCTGGTTCAATGAACCAGATGTAAAATTAACATCTGGTTCATCCAAGCAGGTATGAACCGATAGTAGCCCACTCCTGATTTATATCCTCTCTTGGGCTTTGAACTTGAGCTTCCTGTTCCTGTGCAAGAATATGTATTCTATTGGCTGCTGACATGGGGCTATGTGGAAATCGTACGAGTTCGTCTGAGATAAGTTTGGCTGAACCTTGCTGGGTGATGCAATGTCCTTAGATTTTGCAATGAAGTGAACCCTGCTGGAACATAATCCTATAATGTCCTGAAGGGTCATGTCTTAATCCCATCATCATGGAGCTGAAGGTCTTTTGTCTTGTAGATAAACTGGCCCCATGATGCTGGGGCTATTAACAAAAAGCAGGGGCTGCTTTCCAAGAGCATGTTTTTCTTTTAGGGAAATATAATATTCTGCCTTTTTAATATTTCCCAAAATATTTCATTCTTCTCGGAGAGGGGTGGGTGTAAACTTTCTACACATGTTGGCAGCTCTCCTCCAATGCCAGGGCTGGGCTCTTCTAAACAGCACTTACCATGGATGCCTCCCCAGCCAAATTACCCATAAAGAATGCCTCCCTGGGCCTGCCAAGAGGCCTGCCAGGGCAACTGTCTGTTTATCATTGTGGCCAACCTGCCTGCAAGGCAGGAAACCAACAGCAGCATGTTCCTGATGTTGCACTTCAGAAACTTTGCTTCTGAAAATGAGAACATTATACACCCATCACGGTTCACAGCCATTTACCTTTTCCCCCCCACTTTTTCTATCTGTCAACACATTGGAAAAGCATTCAAGCCGATGAGCATCACACATAGTCTGGACTCAAGAATAGGGCTCTAATTTTGTCCTGCACGAAACCTGCGTCTTTAAAACGGATCTGAATCTCTCACCAGGCCACTTGAGGCAGAGTCAAGAAACATTTCAGCCATTCCATAGCCCTCCCCCCAATTCATAATTCTGTATGCCTTCATTATGAGCCTCCACACCACCATAGTTAACCCCAAAATCTGAATTCTGTAAGGTCTGTTCCAAAGGGGCTGTTATTTTCCCATTCTTGGTTCTATCTTTTCATGCAGTGTTATTTACTGACATCCGAATCCAAGGAAGGTGACTTTATTAGTGTTTTAATAAAACTGCAAGAGTCCGTTTGGTGTAATGGTTAAGGCATCAGGCTAGAAACTGGGAGACTATGCATTCCAGTTCCATGTTAAGTACAAAGCAAACTGGGTGACCTTGGGCCAGTCTCTTTCGGGCGATGGAAGCTCCCCAAATGCAGTCAACAGCCACTTTGATCAGCCAGAAGAAGCGACCTCGGGGTGAGTGCGCACACACACTCCCCTCGCCGTGAGGATGCTACTACCAGCCAATTGAAATGGCTGTTGACTGTATTTGGGGAGCTTCCATCGCCCGAAAGAGACTGCCTAAAGGCGAGGGGACATGGACAGCCATGCCATGCCCTGAAGCAGCTGGGGACTCTGCCTTCAGGGAGTTTCAATCGGCTATTGGGGTATTCTAGCCTAGGCTACCTGCAGGGCACTCCTAAAGGCAAGTTTTTCTCCCCGCCCACCTCCACCTTTCCCCCCCATTTCTCTTCACTTCGTGTAGTTCTAACAAACGATGTGAGAAATGGCGGGGAAACACATGGATTAAACAGGCCTAAATTTTGGGGGTGGGGCTTAATTACACCTCATGCCTAGAAATCATGCTGGGCCTTCCTATTGGTGAAGGCCGTATTGTTGGAGAAACATGATATCAGATACGTAATGTGGGTTCCAGACTGATGAGCTGTATTCAAGTATTGGTCTAGCAAAAGTTTTGTATGCTGTAGTTAGTAGTGTGATATTACCACAGAAAAAGCCACGTAGGATGAGGTTAACAACTCTTAATGCCTTTTTGGCTATGTAGTTACAGTGGGCTCTAGTACTTAGATCATTAGAGATGAGTACTCTCTCTCTCTGCCCTAGGAAGGAGGCAATGGCAAACCTCCTCTGAAAAACCTTGCCAAGAGAATGGCAGGGACTTGTCCAGGTGGTTTCCAAGAATTGAACATGATTGAATGGAAGAAGAAAATATAACCGTATCCATTTCCTAAATATCCTTATCAGGGTATTTGCTCACAATGGCTGCATACTTGGCTGATGCCATACCTGAACTCTCTTGCAAAGGTCACTTTTCTAATTAGTCATCACCAGCCTGTTTTCTTATCTCCAACATGCCTTGCTTTGCTAGTTGAAAAAAAGATGAAAGGGAAATGATTGATGACATGATATAATATATCTGATCTTCCTATTTTTCAGTCATTGAAAGGACCCTTTAGACTTTTGTGGCAGATTGAAAGTAGCCACAGTTAAAATCTGTGAAGAACATATCTGGAAATACACCTTTACAAACCTACATGAATTTCTTATGAAGTTGATGATCTTTGGCTTTGCCAGGATAGAAGAGGAGGGGATTAAATACATTTTAAAACCAAAGTAATGGCATTTCATAAATAACTTGGAGGGTGGGAGGGAGAGGGAGAGAGTTTTGCTAGTTAAATATATTCAGTTGCACTAAAAATACATTTGTTTGAAATATGAAGGGGAAAGTTTGAAGTTTGAAAATACTGTATAAATACAGTATTTTCCTATTCAGAAACATTGATTTGACCCCTGTACTTTCCTCAAGCAAACAGGAATTCTAAACTGGTGCTTTGCGACATCCTGTGGTCATCTGGGGCAATGCATAAATCTTATTGTGCAATACAATTACTTCCTAGTCGACTTCTAGAGAAAAGGAGATAAACTCACTGCCTCTATTCCTAAAAAATTCTCATGTGAGGAACATCCTTGAGATTTAACACATAACCCCAGATTTAGGAAGTGTAGCCAATGACCAGTTTCTTCTATTTAGATGGCTAGCATTTTAAACTATCCTTAAAGAAACAAAACTAAAACAGCTTGCAAGATTAAGTAGGAAAAAAAATCTATGATCACAGGAAAGAATAGGCACAAAAGAGAAAAGGGACAGGAGTAAGAAAAAGAAAGCAACTACATCTCAATAAAATAGCATATTAAGCTACATTTAACTGAAAACTGCTCAGACATAGTTGGGAAGGTGTTATTCTAGATGTAATCAGTGGTGGGATTCAATTTTTTTTTACTACCGGTTCTGTGGGCATGGCTTGGTGGGCGTGGCAGGGGAAGGATACTGTCAAATCGCCAGTCAGAGGTGGTGTTTGCCAGTTGTCCGAACTACTCAAAATTTCTGCTACCGGTTCTCCAGAACTGGTCAGAATCTGCTGAATACCATCTCTGGTTGTAATACTTGGGATATACTAGAAACAGCTAGAAAAAGGCAGCCAAGAGCAGATCTGTGGATGACTAAGGTAAAGGATAAAAGACAATTGCAGAATTATGAAGCCAGAAGGAGCCTTTGAGACCAGCCTCCTGCTCATAGACCACATCCAAATTGAAGTGTCCTTGACAGGCAGCTGTTCTTTCATTTGAATATTTCCACTTGAATATTTCCAACTGCAAACTTGGAGTTGGCCTCTAGATAATTGGTAATGGATGAAGACATTAGCTCCCTTTCAATAGAGCTGAATCTTCCTCCATCTCTGGAGGCCGGACAATATCTTTATCTTCCACAAAACCAAGCTGGGGATACCACCCAAACAGCCCATTTTTCAAAATGGCAAAAATTTCCATTCCGGTTGTGGGGAAAAAGAAATGTATTAAAATATGTATGCCCAGCTTCCAATATGCTTAATGCACATATTTTGCTCAAAAGAAAACCTTAAAGAAGGAAAAGAAGAGATGCCATAATCTTAATGCCAAGCCCTGGATATATAAAATCACAGTCAAGGCAAGCGCTGTGCCCTTTGCTATTCAATCCCAAAGACTTCAGATAATTATCTTAATTTAAAGATCTGGGAAATACCCCACTTTTAAGGGCTGGAGACATTTAGAATGGATAAGACTGAGTTTGATGAACTCACAAGTTGATTCATAACAGAACAGTTTCCTATACATTCATGGCATAGGGATATTATGCCAATAGCATCCTGGTAAGCCCTTGATTTACATTTAGGCTCGATTCCCTAGCACCACGTAATGGAGTGAGCTCCCGTTACTTGTCCTAGCTTCTGCCAATCTAGCAGTTCAAAAGCATGTAAAAATGCAAGAAGAGAAATAGGGACCACTTTGGTGGGAAGGTAACAGCATTATGTGAGCCTTTGGCATTTAGTCATGCTGGCCACATGACCACGGAGACGTCCTTGGGCAGCTCTGGCTCTTCGGCTTTGAAACGGAGATGAGCACTGCCCCCTAGAGCCAGAAACAACTAGCACGTATGTGCAAGGGGAACCTTTACTTTTATAGATAACAGTTATAATTTTGGATGGTAATAGTTTCCATTCCATGCATCCAAGACAGGTGCACAAAAAGAACTTCATAATATCACATATAACCTCTCCAGAATTCATTCCACAGTAGCTTCTGATTTGTGATTACAGTGCAAATGAAAACACACTGGGAAGGTTCCTAATGGTGATCACATGACCCCAGGATGCTACATCCATCATAAATATATGTTGCCAAGTGCCCAAATTTTGATCACATGACCATGGGGATGCTACAACAGTTCTAAGTGTGAGCAAGTGCCTTTTTCCAGGGCTGTTATAACTTCCAATGGTCATTAAACAAATGGTTGTAACTCAAGGATTGCCTGTATGGCAATGTATAAAGTGCTGCACAGATGTGGTGAGAGCAAGGTTGGTCTGCAAGGGCAGGAAGGCAGGGGGAGGAGGGATGCTAGGAATGTTTCCTTATAGTTTTCTCAAGTCTTTCATTTTTTTGAGTATTTGTTATTCTTTTCCTTTAACATTTAACATTCCTTTCCTTTTCCTTTAACATAGCTTAACCCCAAGAAGAAATGTGTGGTGGGCAAAATGTATGTACAGCACATACCTGGAGTAATCTACAGCTTCCAGCTCCAGCTTTTGTAATTTTCAACTTTGACAAACCCTGGATTTGTGTCACAGGGATGGAGCTGCTAGATACGGATTGTTGAAAAGCTAGAGAAAATCCCTCATATCAAAACACAACATACATACACTTCTGGTCATCAAAATGGATGGGAGAGAGGAAAAAATGTGGCTATGTGTTAAATCCTTGTCTGACCCAAGTTACATTGGGTAATGGGCTGAACCTGTCAGCCTCAGATCCATCTTGAATCGGATTTGGGGCTGCCACAAGGGAAGGTGGGTAACCGTGGGAATGAAAGTAAAGTGAGAAGGGAGAATAGTCATAACAACATTCTTTTGCCAGAGCTCAAGGTCAAGTCACTGGAGTTTGGAGGGAAATGAACAGACTTGGCAGGAGTTCAGAGTGGAGATAGATTGGAGAGTGTGACTTGAAGATAACCAGTAAAGAGATTGGATATGAGTTTAATTTAGCAGGGGAAAACTTGGGATTTCAGATTCGGGTTTTCTCACATGTACCGATATGACTTCTCTAATAATTTCTTACTTGAATGGACTTTGTTTCTGAGTGCTAATTTGAGATGGAGAGTTTGGTTGAAATGCTGACATTGACCCAAATCCCCTAAAAAAAAAAATCACAGCAGTTTTCACTAATACAATACTGCTGCCCAGGGTCCTGCGTCCCCTACATGCATCAGGAGCGTAAAGACTTAGGGAAGATGGAACCAGAACCAGAGACTGGAGAAGGGGCCACCGGACCCATGCAGAAGGAAATCTGTGAAACCCACTGTTACCTTTTGGAAGCAGAAGCAGCCACAGCTGAGGCCGTGTAGGCTGAGATCCGGAGTGGAGCGAGACCCAAAGAACTGATCCTTTGGCAAACCCCATTGACAGAACCAGTGATTGGTGTTCTCCTGCTTTTAGGAGCACAGTGGCCACTGGTAACCAGAGCTGCCAATGAATGGAGACCACCGGGATCCCTGAAAGCTGGCAGAGTTCACAAATGGAGGCTTCAACCAGCGTCATGGAGTCAGTTGCTAGCCGGATTACCTGAAAAGTTTGAACTGCTCAGTGTGGGTCCCATGATCCAAACCTCCCCATATGCAGGTCAGCCTGGATGGGTGTTGCCATGGCCAGTTTTCCACTATCTGGACTATGGAGAAACAGCAAGCCAAAGTGGGGCATCTGCGTCAGCTCATACGGGGTTGCCCGGGCCAAGGTCAGGGATCGAGCAACGAAGTCCCTTTGTTGCAGCCACAGCCTTATCACCTGCCATGCAGGATGGCCCCTAGGGCCAGCAAACTGACCAAGCCCAGGGACTGGAGGCAGACAGAGAGGCGCTCCCAGGCTGATCCAACAAGCTCCACCAGCACCTCTGGGGATGCCGCCAGCAGACCAGGTTCCTCCTGGATGGGCTTTTTACCCAGGACATGGATGGATCCAATACCAGTGGATGCTGGCTCCAGCACTGCTGTCAATTCCCCCAGCTGCAGCTGCACACCCTCCAGCCGTTGCCCCACCACAATTCCCGGTTATTTTTGATGGCACCCCAGGCAAACTGGCCCACTTCTTCAACCAGATTTGGGCTTACTCTGATCATTATGGGACACAATGCCAATCAAACCAGGACCTGATTATGGCCATTTCAGATAACATTGAAAGAAAGAGAAGTGGCCGAGTGGATCGCCCAACTCCACAACAAAGAAGCCTCTGAGTTGGGAGATGTGGACAAGTTTGTGAGATCCTTGATGGCAAGTTTAGAAGACCTGGTGAACCAGGAAGAGGATGAAGCGGAAATTAAAGAATTGAAACAATGTAGTTGCCCACCTAAAGAGCTGGTATGGGAGTTTAGAAGAGTAGCCGGAAGACTGCAAGGTTGACCCAAAAGGCTTTTTGTCCATTCTTCAAGGAAGCATTGGAGAAAGTCATGCTCAATCAGAGGTGTGCCTGACTGAATCCAAGATTTGTACCAGGTGGCGATGGCAATGGACTTAGATATCAACCCCCACCGCAGATCTACTGAAGATAAAACCTCCAAACGCCAGTTGGGCAGACATCCAACTATGAAGCTGCCAGCTGAGCCGAAGCCAGTCACCGGCCCAAACATAAAATGCTATCAATGCAGCCAAGTCAGTCGCAGAGCTTCCAAGTGTCTTGCGCCCACACCTATTCCTCGAACAAGGACACCAGCCAAACCCAAGCTGAAACGAGAGTTTGAAAAGGACACTTTGGGTGAAGAGGAGCTGAGGGGCTTTGGCCAGGGATGGGACTCAAATTTTTTAACAACCAATTCTGTGGGTGGGTGTGGTTTGGTGCTCATGTGACTAGCTGGGCATGGCCAACTCAACATCACTCACATCGAGGCATGCATCTCATCGCCTAGCCTTTCATGACTGTGGGGATGCTGCAACAGTCATAAGTGTGAAAAATGGTCATAAGTCACTTTTTTCAGTGCCATTGTAACTTTGAATGGTCATTCCACACAAGCAAAGTACCAGTAAAGGAGGGGAAAAAAAACTCTAGAGAAGTTCCTGAGACAGGAAGTCTAATCCTGCCAAGAATGTAACAAGGATTAACGGAGAGGCAGTTTCTGTAAGCAACACCAGAATGTTTCCTTCCTGCCTTCCTTACAGGATTAGGCCAATAATTTCTTCTAACAACCAGTTCTCCAAACTGCTTAGAAAGTTACCAATCGATTCTAGCAAATAGGTGTGAACTGGTAGAATCCCATCCCTGGCCTTGGCTTCCCATGAAACAGGAGTCCCTTTGAAGGGAATTCCCAGCCAGACAGCCTATGCCAGCCGAGCCCTTTCAATTCCACTTTCAACAATGTGTACGAAATCAAGGGTGAAGCAGCCAGCTCTGGGACCTGGCACTCTCTAGGTCCATGATGGTGAACCTATGGCACGCAGAGCCATTTCTGCTGGCACGTGAGCCATCGCCTGGAAGAGATGCATTGTGCATGCGTGCGCATCTCCCAACTTAGTGACTTATAATCGGTTTTTCACATTTACAACCATTGCAACATCCCCTAGGTCACAGGATAAAATTTCTGATGCTTGGCAACTGGCTCATACTTATGACAGTTGCTGTGTCCCAGGCAGTGATGGGATTCAATTTTTTTTTATTACCGGTTCTGTGGTCATGGCTTGGTGGGCTTGGCAGGGGAAGGATAGTGTAAAATCTCCAATCAGAGGTGGATTTGCCGGTTCTCTGAACTACTCAAAATTTCTCCTACCGGTTCTCCAGAACTGGACAGAACTTGCTGAATACCACCTCTGGTCCCGGGGTCATACGATCCCCTTTTGCAACCTCGTGACAAGCAAAGTCAATGGGGAAGCCAGATTAATTTAACAAGCGTGAATCTGGCTTCCCCATATTACTAGCTTACCAAATGCAACAACTCAGTGGTGGTATTCAAATAAAGTTGCCACCGGTTCGGTGGTCATGACTTGGTGGGCGCGCTTTGCGCACGTGCACACACCTTGCATGCATGCGCATGCCAAATGTGCACTTTGTGTAGGTGCAGAGGCATTTCACAGACACAGAAGCGTTCTAACTTGCCTCCTGCAAGCCTGCACGATGCCGGTTGCTGCAGCAGCTGATTGTCGGGAATTTGCTGCGCATGCACAGAGGTCCATGGTGAGCTTGAAGGTTGCACGCGCATGCACAGAGGTGTGTGGTACACATGGGGGGGTCACACATGTATGTGCAGGGGGGTGGGAGGGGTCATGCACGTGCATGCACGCACATGCACTTTCAGCACACGACGATGAATAGGTTCGCCGTCACCGCTCTAGGTCAACAACCTGTTTAAAAAGGGGAAATGGCTGGGGAGGCAGTGTTCCCACAGAGCCAAATTGGTCCTGATCCCAGTGGGGGAGTCTCTCAGCAAACCCCCAGAACAACCAAAGCCAGCAGGGAAAGCTGCCTCTGAAGTTCAGTCTTCCTCCACCACCAACTATGGACTGTCTCTGTAATATTTTTCTTTTCTTCTTCTTTTATTTCCTCAGGAAAAACACTACAGGGATTACAGTGACTGTTCGAAGTTTCAATTAATTTAACAAGCGTCCCCATGTTACTAGCTTACCAAATGCAACGACCCACTTAACAACGGTGGCAAGGAAGATAGTAAATTGGGGCAAAACTCACTTAACAACTGCCTTGCTCAGCAACATAAATTTTGGTCTCAGTTGTGGTCATAAAACGAGGACTACCTGTACTTTCTTGCTGGAGCATCATGGACCATCTTCAGCCTGCCTCATCAATGCACTGCCTATGAGACGGGGCCTCCATTGTGAGGATAGATCCCATGGTATGTGGGTCATCTTCACATTGCAGTACGCAGGCTATGTGGATCAAGGTTTATCCACAGAGTCCTTTATCTCTCACAAGATCTTTATTTTTCCAATGTAGCTATTTCAATTAAATCCATAAGAGGGCACTGCAAACAACAAAATATCAAAATGCACCCATAAGAAACATTGGAAAATTAGGAAAAATGGCTCCTCCAACTTTTATTTACTATTGCAGAATATAAACTTTTACACAGAGATACACAACTGTCTGTCAGTTATGCAACTGCTGAATTCTGTATCATTCCTTCTAACATAAGTTGACTATCCTTCTAACATTGTCTACAAATTTGCATTTGCCAAAATATTGCTTGCCTTGTGATACTTTAAAGAGATGTTGTTATCTTTAAATTTAAACAACTCTATAGAGTACCATTATTTAAGATAGTGGGTTCTTAGGAAACATCTATGCCCAATGTGTCTTGTAGTTGTTTATCAGCTGGGTTCCAGGACTTAGTTTTGGCTGATCTAGAAAGGGGAGACCATCTGGAATCTCAAAACCTATAGACCAACTGGAATTTTTTAAAAAAAAATAAACCTGAGGAGAGGTCAGTGAGAAACTCGATCATGTCAACAAAACTGCATGGATGTATCCAGGTAAGTCACCAGAAGATCAGATTCATTTAAATATGACTTTACTTGCTGTTATACTACATGCTGACAGCCCTATTACCTCTTCTGTGGCACTATTTGTTTTGTTCGGAAAAACACGAGGTAGACCAGGTTCCAACAACAAAAGTCTTTATTCAAAGGAGTTAGTAAAACAGAACGGAACGGTTTGGCCGAACTTGCGGCAGCCTTTTATACAGGCTAGCCTGCCGGCTTGTAACCAATGGCAGCTGTTTGAATTTGCCACCTTTTTCCACTTTATTTGGATTGGTTCTTAGTGAGCCAGTCCAATGCTTACTTTAGTTGACCAATCAGATTTGCATGTTTTGGAGTAACCCAATTTGCATACAGAACACTATTAATTATATCTAGAAATATCTCCCTCATATAATCAGAATGTATAAGATGGAGAGTACCATTACCAGCATTTCTCTCTTTAATATTGGACTGCCTCCCTGATGGCTCTGTTTCATAAGAGCAACATCAAAGCATATGGCTGCCCAATTCACTCTCGGTGACTCTGGGTGGCTTAGAAAGACAAAAAACAAATTATGTTGTTAGATTCCCTGATGTATACTCTGCAGCTCTTCAGCCCGCAAATAATATTAAAACGATGCAGCGCTGGCAGAAAAATATAAGTTGACTATCCCAACAATATTTTCACCACTCTTTGGAGCACTTTATCTTTTTCATTGATTTTAGAACTAGAGTAACTGTATTCAATAAACAGCAAGTTAGAAAAGGCTTTTGATATTGTCATCATATGCTTCTTCCAAAATCACTTGCCCCAATCTTGATATTTCAAACATTAACACACAAACCTCCATTTCTCCCAATTTTTTACAATATAATTTGTGCCATGATTCATTTGGCACCTTTCCTTTTGCAGCTTCAGTGGATACCAGAACTTGCTGACAAATCCAACTATCCCACTTGATCACTTGATGCTGGCTTGCCTTGGTAGCCCAGAATTTAAACTGTCACACGTTGCTATCTCATGTTCCACAGCAAAGCAAATCTTCCTGCTTCTTCCTATGCTGTCAAGGTTGTTTCCCAGGGGAGAATCTATAGTGCTTTCCCATATATTTGGGGTGTAATAAGGGCCTTGGTGGCACCATCCTCTAACCATGGCACGAAGACACTGAACACTTTTAAGGAATATGGCTTTATGACATCTCATCTTCAGCCCACTGCAGAACCAAACTGAAATTTTTCTGATATATAATTGTTTCCCTTTTAAAATGGTGTTTTCTGTTTTCTCTTGACATAAATGAAGGCTTGACTTCCAACCCTCCTATCCTTTCATAAAGGCCTAAAGATGTGGATGTGCCAGTCAGCTTGGGGCCCCAATGGAGGATCAACACAATGGTGGTGGTTGAATGACTAGTATCAGGTCCCACTTCTTGCTGGCCATTTTGGCTTGGGCTGCAAGAAAGATTGGACAACCTGCAACTAGAGTAGGCCTATCGGCTGGGAATTTAGACTTTTTTTGGCCACAGGATTGTCAGTCTTCCAGGAAATTCATAATCTTACAGACCTATAGGTGTGAAATGCAGTTGGCCAGTCAATGAAGCATAGTGCTGGCAAGCACTGAAAGATTATGGAATCCTGTAACCAATTCTAATGCATGTTTTGGAAAATAACTGGTATATCCCTCCTCCTCTTGGTAGATGCTGCTTAATTTGTGGGCAAAGAAGCAAGGGAATCTGCCAATCAATGCCTTGAAGTTGTCTACATGAAATCTGTAAGGGCAACACCACCCCTTGTTGTAGAGAGTCAATAAAGCTGAACTGTGGGAGCAGCATGAAGTAAGTGTGGTTCTGCCAATCACACGAATGCCTATTAACACAGCAGATTGACTCATCAAAATAAAACTTGGCATGGTGGGTAGATTAAAGATGTCTGCTCTGTGATTAAAAGGGAGATGGGACAAAGGCAGGTGAGTGCAAGTACAAAATGGCACAACAGTTTCCTTGTCCCTTGTAATGGCATTATGATTTTTAGAAGAGTATTTTGCCTACCAAGAGGTCATACTAACAAAATGGGTCAGTGCTGTAATAACACTTTAGGCTCTATCAATATACACCAGTATGCAGTATTCATCAGCAATGGAAATGTTACAATTTGGCAATTAGCCACGACGGATCTAGAATGTAACTGGTAATTGGACAATCCTAATTTAGAAAGGCAATATTGTTTGACCAAAACATTAAGCAGCTGTTGGTGCTTTAAGACAATTGTGCGGGGATGGCCTTTGACTACTTGGCTTTCTTAAAGTTTTTAATCAATTTCTATGAGATATTCATCTCATTCTTCCTTGGCTTCTTAGAAAGATTAATTATCCAGAAGCACATATTTTTCAATCCATCTGTTTTTCCTGATACATCTGTCTCAGATTTATTCTATACTTGTGGCTCTTCTATTCTGAAAGTTAACTGTCTTCTTGCATTTGGTTCAAGGAGAGCCCATTTTGTTTTGGCCACGGTCAGCTTATCTCAGAGGTGTCAAACTCCAGATCCGCAGGCCAAATCTGGCCCATGGGGTGCTTAAACTCGGAGAGTGGCCGGCCTGGAAATAATAAACGACCAACACACGATGCCTCTGGCAGCCAAAACGGGGTGCAGGGGACTGTATACAGCTCCCATGTGCCCCATTTTTGGCCTGGATGGCCTCCTGAAGCATTTTGTAGGCCAAAATGGGGTGCAGGGGTTGTGAGCCCCCCCCCGGCCCATTTTGGCCAGCAGAGTGCTGCAGAAGGCCATCCAGGCAAAAAATGGGGCACGCGGGATCTGTGTGCAGCCCCCGTACCCCGTTTGGCCGGCAAAGCATTGCAGGAAGCATCCATCCCATCTCCCTCCCCCCTGGCCCATGGAGGAGAACTACAGTGCTGATATGGACCTCAAAGAAATCCGGTTTGACACCCTTGGCTTGTCTCCAAACGTTCCCCATTTGGAAGCCAGCATACATATATAAGTTTGTTTGTTTTTAGGACCTGTCTCTCTCGGTCAGAGGTGCCAAACTCGCATTGTCAGGGCATCATGATGTGACATATCACCACAGAAAAGAAATACTAAATAATAAGCAGAAAAATTGTTGAGATAGGAAAGAGGAAAGGAAACACAAACAAATTCACCATAATTGAAATACCCTGGCCCATATTTTGCCATGGTGTAGTTGTTTTGTAGTTACTGCTGCTATTGCTGTATGTACTTCATACCTAAGAAGATGTTCTTGCCTGGTACTTACCTCCAAATCCCAGCATGTGAGACAGATAGGACCCTTGCTGCTTTTTTTTTTGCTAAAGATAAGGGGGGAAATCATAAAAATAAAGTAAATCACATAGCTCTATTTTTGACTTTTGTAGTACTAACTACTTCCCTTTGAGGAGTTTATCAATATCACAAGATATGATTGAAAATCAACCAGGCTGTGAATGAAAAATAAAGAAAATGTAAAAAATTATATTTAACTTCAGGTAGCCACACATAAATACAATCAGTGGTGGATTAAGGGATCAGCAGCAACTTAAAGGATCCTCCATTAAAAGCTGCAAGGGAGAAAGTTATATTCATAGCTAAGGAATATGACACAGTGTAATGCGTTGGTTTTTGTTTTTTAACCAGATCTCAAAAGGCATCAGGCCTACAGTAATTGAGCTTGCATAGATAGGATAAACTTCAGAAACAATAAAAAGTCTAAGCAATCCCAGAAAATAAAACACAGTGCAATGCTAACTAGACATTTTCCCATGTCTATACATATAGGCATTCCTTTCACCTGGAATTGCTTCTTATTTTTCTGAAAAGCCCAAGCTTTGAGTCTGAAGAGGAATGGTTTCACCTTTCCCCTTTTTCACCCCAACATATACTTCTCACTTAAATCTGTATTTCTCAATTCTATCTGCATTTACCAAATGTTATCGCTGTCTGCTCTTGTACTCATCTAATCAGAAAGCTTTCCCAGGCAACCTAAATAAACTAATCCACCCATGTTTTGCATTCATTTTTGCTAATGCGTTTATCTTTCTCTTTGAAGAATGCCAAGCTTGATAAATAAGTTACAGAGCCACCAAAGAAAACCATATCTCTATGTTTAACATTTGTCCAGTTATACGGTCTACACTTCCATTCTATCATTTTTCAACATTCTCAGGATATTTATGACTTTCATCATTTTTTTTGCTTTGACATCATGTTGATAGCATTCATTTAAATTCTGTACTCATGGGATTGATAGCCTATCACTGTCAATCCCATGCAGCTCTTTAAAATGCTACTTTCAGCATTTCCTTGCTTCACTTTCATCACAAATAATTTCATCACTTTTATTTTTAACTCTGTTCATTCTGTTGGAAGCCCCTTGTGTAGCCCTCATTCAGTTTCAGAACAATTTTTTTATTTCCATAAGATACACTTTCTGTTCTTACAGTTTCTCTTACAGTCATTCAACTTTCATTCTGCTTATTTTCACTTTTTTCCATTTTACCATACCTATTTTTAAGTAATCGCATCGAACAAGTTTTTAGATTTATATTCATTCCTTTGCCATCTGTATGAAGGAACAGAGCTGCAAATGCTTAAATCACATCTTGGAAACAAATAATGTACTTTTGCTAAACAAATTCGCAATCATTTTCTTGACTCCCAAAGTCCCAATCACTTTTTGTGCAATTACTTCTTGTTTCCTTCCCTCTGTTCATGTCACCAAACAAAATATTTTTTTTGAATTGCATTCACTCAGAATTAATTCCCCGCCAAAATCCTTCTTACTTTTTTCATTATCTTTATTCATTGCAGAATAAACACATAGCTATGATCAACATATGAATCCCAATTTTCATATGCATCCTATGTGACATACTTTTTGATACACCTATTTTCCCCTTCATTCACAATTAAACATATACCTTCACTTTCCAGCATGTATTCATCCATACCCCTGCACAAAATCAGACCTTAATTTAAATTTATCAAGCCCTCCCCATTTCTCTGAAGTTTCACAGATGCATAAAAATATCTATTTTTTGTTCTTGTTTCTTAATTTGTGCTTTTTACCATCTACATTTCTTAACTTCAAGTCACAGACTTCCATATGCCATGGTTGTCAGCAGATGGGCCCAATGCTAATCATGGCTCAATCGAGGTTTTCACATATTTTTTGTAAGATACACTAGATTATCATACTTATGTGCAGTATTCCTTGCATTCACTGACAATTTTGACATGCTGTGAGTATAACCCAAGTGCGGTGTTATTCTAAGAATAACAATAGTATTCTACACAAGTCAGGATATCTAATCTGGACATTTTATGATCTCACATACTGTGTTGTTTTGTGGATCGAGTAATGCATGAAATATAAACATCCAGCTAAGTTCTGGTAATAATTAAAATGCACAGCTTTCTTCTGTCCTCACTTCACTTCAATTTTATTTATTGTAAGATGCTGAAGTTTGCATTTCATTTGTTTGCCTTGTTCCAGGACTTGATGTTCTCAGCACATGTTCTTTCCAGATTCACAGTGGTGTCTCCATAGGGTACACTTTCAGTCAATTCCCAACATGACTTGGATAAGACATTGTAGCTCAGAAACCCCATTTCTATTTAGATCACTTTTTGTATATGCACTACATGTGTTGTTCAGGTTATCATACATCCTGCATTAACTTGCTTTGCATCCCCTAGACCAAGGGTCTCCAATGCTGGCAACTTTAAGACTTGTAGACTTCAACTCCCAGAGTTCCTCAGCCAGCTTTGCTATGAATTGAAACTCTACGAATTGAAGTCCACAAGTCTTAAAGTTGCCAAAGTTGGAGACCCCTGCCCTAGATGAAGCCGGGTCTCCTGCTGGGCCTCTGAAATGTGCCTTTTCTCTGTGTGGAGGCCTGCCCTGCAGAACAGCCTCTCCCCAGAGATACCAACAGCTCTAACCCTGTTGGCATTCAGGAAAGTGGTGGAGACTTGGCTTTTTTCCCCAGGCACCGAGTCCAAGGTGTTGGCAGAATGGCTGGTGGACAGATGTAAGTTTTAATGGGGGTCTCAATGCAATTTATTGTTTTAAAAGAGGTGTTTTAATGTATTATGCTTTTATTTTGTTCCTTTTGGTAGAAGGTGGCTACATACATTAGTTTAATGAAATGTATATGTCAAGCATGGAAAATCAGGAGTCTAGGCAGTTGAAATGAATATATTTGCTGCAAGCTTAAGCTGTCAAGAATCTGAACTATTAATGGTCCAAACAAATTGGCAGTAGATACAAGTCAATGGAATTCAAGGGCTGGACTTAGATCTCTTGTGGGTGTGAAGGGACTGATGATGCATTTGACCCCTCCTTCATGCTTAGTTTGGTCATCTACAGTAGTCGTATGCTACTGGTTCAGACTGGTTCAGCCGACTGGCAGTAAAAATAACTACCAGTTCGGTTGAACACGTTTCTCCAATGATCAGTGAGAATATAAAAGAAGCAACAAGCGCACGGGCAGGTGGTAGGGTCACTCCTAGCTTTTTGTTTCTTCATCCTCTCAGCTGATTGGTGCATTAGGGGCACACACGCATGCTAGGGGCACATACGCATGCGTGTTAGGAGCGCATTCGCAATAACCCACTGAACTGGTAACGACCAAGATAGGAACCCACTTCTGGTCATTTCCAACCTACAATATCTCTCCTGATCCAGATTATCATTTACTCATGCTAGATTCCATAAATGGTTATCTAGCTGAAGTGTTCAATGTTGCTGAAGTCCATAATGTTCTGATTTAAAAGCCTTCACCTGATAATAGTTATATATTATATCTTACCTCATGGCCCTCATATTATAGGGTTTAACTTGTTTCCTAACCACATTAATGAATAGCTACTATCTGAAAATATGTAGAATTAAAAACTTGAATATTGTAGCGCAAAGATACTCATGTCATGATCAGAACACTACATGGTGTGCAGCCAGAGCTTGTGAAAGAAGTACAGCCATCTGTCTATATTTGTTGCTAGAACCATGGGTTGAACTTGATAATTGTTGGCATCTGTTGCTGCAATTATCTTTACATTTTTTTCAGCAACTACATGTGTGTGCATTGTCCCCTTCCATGTATTCACATTTCACTGAACTGCAAAAAGAACTGGAAGCACAAATTCTTGAAGAAACTTGATGGTTGTGACAAACCATTAGCTATTAAAAACACTTTTGGTACCCTTATTGCTTCTTAATATGTTCAGCACTGAATTCTACAAAAGAGGACTGTGGCATTCTAACTTTGCTTTTTGTTTTATCTTAATCTTTTTGATGAAGTGTTTCTTGAACTTTATTATTTGGGGAAGTGAGATTGTGATATAGCTTATCCTTATATTAATGTTTTCACTAATAAACCACAAGATCTGTGGAATCAGAATTTCAGTGAAAATTATGACTGATTGCACAGGAAAATTCCAACTAAAGAATAGCTAAAGAATGTCTAGTGTATATCCACAAATTTGTAATACCTGAAGTCGACACAATAGAAATTGACCAAATTTTAAAGTAAATTATGTATCTTCCTATGTATGATTCTGCATCAGTGCACAAGTGATTATTTAAAGATAATTTCCATATTTTAAGTAGGATCAGTGTATTAATTTCAAAGTGCCATTATGTTCTTTCTTTAGATAAACTCAAAACATCATAATAGCAATCAGGATGGAGTTGAAGCAGGATTGAAACTATTTCCAGTATCTTGATGGGCGTGAATTCGAGAGACATAAAAATAGCTACAATGAACCAAATATTTAATCTATCAGAAGAAATTCTATACTGTCTGTTGCCATCATTAAATGGCCATCAAATACAGATTGTAAATAGACATTTTTGTGTCTGCATCAAACTAAAACTTGAGGAACAATATGAGTGATAAACTTTTAAGTTAACATTAAAGGTAAACGGTAAAGTTTCCCCTGTCCAGTTATGTCTCACTCTCGGGGACAGGGCTCATCTCCATTTTTAAGACAAGGGAGCAATGCTGTCTAAAGAAACAGAAACTGTCCAAAATGTCTTTGATCTTGCAACAATGGTTAATTGCTTTGCAAAACTGAATAAGAATTGGTAATTCAACTTCCATAGATTTTACATATAGTGAATCTGATCTTTCACTTCAATTGGTCAGCCAATTTGGAATAAATTGAGATAAACAAGACCTTGGAAAACAAGTTTATAGGTTTGCTTCTCACTGTTGCAAGTATTTTCCCTGAAGTGTCTGTACTAGTAGTAATTCAGAAATAAGCAACTGTATTTTTAAAGGCACCCTTTCTCACTAACTTATTCAGTTAATTGAATGTTTATTAGGCATTTTGATTTGGAAGAAAATGCGTTGGGAGTTATTTTCCTTTGAAAATTAAGGAATTAATTTGGAATTTAGTTACTAAATGCTTGGTTGCAACATGAAAGATTCCAACTACTACACACTTGACCATCTAAATCAATAGGTTTTATTTGATAGAACCTACATTTAGCATCCTATCTGTCACCCATAAACAAAGAGAAAGAAAAATGATATCCACATAGCCATCATATAAGACCCCAGGAGGGGGAAGGAAACCTGACATTTTTCTTCCAATTTAAGCATAGGTTGGCAAAAGGAAAACAAATGAGGCAATCTTCTTGCATAAAAGCCAGAATCTCTCCCAGCCCCCAAGGACTCCCACTTTCTCTTTGGATGTTGACTGCAGAAAGGAGGAAAATTACTTCTCTCTCTCATTCTTCTTTTCTAGCCTCATGGGAGATTGCCACATCACATCAAGATTGCAAGAACCAGCACACAACTATTAATTTCTAACGTCTACATATGTCCTTATTTAAAAGCAAGTTTTAACAAGATGCTCAGAAGTCATTCTGATTTGCATGCCAAACCCAAGATTTTAATAACAAGATTGTTTGAAGCAAGTACTTTCTTCCTGGCACACCTAATATGAAACCTACCACATTCACTGTTTGTTTATTCCAGTTTGGGGGTTGTACATTTCCTTTGTATTTTCTACCCAGAGTTCACCATGTATGAATATTCCCGAACAAAATAAAATAAAATAAAATAAATAAATAAATAAAATAAACTTTAAACTTTCAACCTTGCTTGAACTTTAATAAACTCCCCCGCGTGCCGCCGCCCCCCCCCCACTTGCCTCTACCTCTTATTACAATATCACTTTTGGCCCAACCAAAACCGGGGTGTTTGGGAACCTGCCCTTTAGAGCTGAACGACAGTCATGGGGCAGAGGGAGGGGGGACTTTTTTTTTTGCTTTCCAGTACTCCAACTCTTCTTTCACAGAATTCAATCTGGTGCTTTAGTCCGTGGGGATAAATCCCACTGGCATGTCCTGAGAATTCAAAACTCAATATCCTTGACTGTATATTAATTTTCTGCCAAGTCACTAGGGAAGCTAGGCCACTTAGGGAGTGGTAGACATGGATCTCATTTCCATTTGTTCACTGATGATTGCCAAGATTAATATTAAATATTAGTTGTAGAGCTCCACTTTAATGGGTGTAAAACCTGGGTGAGTTTAATAGTTTCAGTCCGTCGGCTGAATTATATATAATCCCAGGGCGTTTCTTTCCAGAGTTTGAAACCACTGCCTTTCGTCTGGAAGAAACAGAATCCCACAGCCGCCCTTCAGGAGGAGAAAGGTCCCGGCCCGGCCCTCTCCCGCTACTCCTTCCTGGCCTCCGGGGCCGGCCCTGAAAAAGCTCCCGCTGGCAAGCCAAGCCGTTCCCACCGCCCCCCCCCACCCCACCCACCCCCGGCAGGCCGCCAGCCAGAAGCCAAGGGAAGGAAGCGCCTTTTATGGCACAAGGAAGGGCCATATATGGCGCGAAGGAAGCTCCATGTATGGGCAAGGCAATGCTTGCGTGGAACGAAGCGGGAGCCGCTTCCGCTCGGCCTTGGCTCGGCGGCTGGGATCAGATGACCGAGGGAGGCAGCCGGGGCTAGGCCAGAGGCACGCTCCCGCGAGGTCGGGTTTGCTCGAGCCAGGCCTCGGGAGCGGCAGACCCGCTCGGTCCCTCGGCCGGGCTGGGAGGGGAGCTCGGGTTTCCGTCTCGTCCCTTCCCTTCCCTTCCCACACCTGGGCCGCCTCCAGGAGTGACGCAAGGCGTTTCCTGTCGCTTCACGGTCAGCTCTGAAGCCCGCGTTTTCAATTGCAAACAGCTGTGGGCTCGTTGCGCCAAAACAGCTTCTCTCCCACCGTCTGGCCCGTCGGGAGAGCTGCGGCTTCCAAGGCGCGCAAGAATCCGGTGTCCTTGCGGCGAAAAGGCGTGTGAACCCGAGCCGGGCGAAAGGCCGCCTTTTTCCGGCTTGCAACCCAGACCGAGTCAGCCCCGATCCCCTCATCCGCCCCAGCTTTGGCGGGGGCCATCTTGGAGCGCTTTCCGTTTGGCAGCGTGGAGCTTCGCGCTTGCCAAGCAAGCGAAGCGGGGGATTCCCAGCCGCCGCTTCCCTGGGAAGGCGGGCGCCGCTTCCCTGGAAGGCGGCGAGTAGGGGGGGGGGGGAAGCCAAAGGCGTGTTTGAAAGGGATCGCGCCCGTCTGAAACGCTGGGCCTGCTTGGGGGAGGGAGGCTCAAAGCGCCTGAGTCGGGCGTTGGAGGGAGCATCACCCTCAGAGGCTTCATGCCTGGAGAATTGCTTCAAGGATTTCGAGGGGCCTCAACTCCAACACTGGCAACTGTGAGCTGGCGGACTTCAACTCCCAGAATTCCCCAGCCAGCTTTGCTGGCTGGGGAATTCTGGGAGTTGAAGTCCGCCAAGCTTCAAGTTGCCAAGGTTGGAGACCGCTACTCCAGTCCTTTCAAGAGGGTCAGAGTCATTTCAAGAGGGTTCAAACCCCACCCCCACTTAGGATGCACAGGATGAGGGCCCTGCTGTCGCTCAAGGAGTGGGACGTTCTCATTACCATGCGCGTTTTGGGCCATGGTTTTTAGCGCAGGTCGACTTTCCTTGACTCTTTAACCTGTCACAAGGCAACCGCCTGAAGGCACTGATTCACTCCGCAGTGAATCAATTTGCAGACTGTCTGCAAATTCAGACAACAACCGGCCCGCGTCTCTTCTTCTTCCCCTTCTCTTCTCTTCTTTCAGTCCCGGACCTCAACAAGCCCGTACCTAGAAGTGTTGTGGGGATCAGGGACCAATCCAAGTGTGGGTTTTCCTCCCGCTTTCACTCGTGGAGTGTAAGGATCTGTCCTTAGGGGTGACTACTCCTTTCTAACTACTTAATTCCTGAAGGTGTTCGCTCCTCGGGTTTATTTTCTTGACACTTAATTGTTCTGTGCCCCGGGCGATCTTCTCCATATTCCCAGCTGCGTGCCAAGTAGGTGCGGTTCATCAACAGCAAGGAGAGCCTTTTGCACAAGCTTAGTTCGAGGCACGATTGCTCTCCTGCCCCCCGAAACGGACCGTGTCGGGAGAAACCAACCGCCTCAGCCCTAACTCGCCTGCGTGGCCTGTTTTACAAGGAGCTGAATGTTTCATCAAGTTAATAAGCTCAGCGGAATGGAGGGGAAACCCGTGAATCTCAGCCAAATCTTTCCTCCCAAGATAGGGGCAGATCCACCTTCTGAAGATAATTTTGTACCGACCAAAATCTATTTTTAGGAGAAAATAGGGACGAAGAAGCAGTCTCTGAAAAAAACTCAAGGCTGTGGTAAAAATGGGTTTCCTAACAGTCCAGATCTCTCTCTCCCTTCCTCTCTCTTTCTCTCTCTCTCTCTCTCTCTCTCCCCCCAGCCCCATCATAAAAGTTGCTCAATAGTCCAGTCCAGAGGGCAAGCTTTAAAGGCGGAGTTGTTGTCTGGATCACAGTTATTCCTGCTGACTTTTTCTGGCCTGGATACATCATCCCTCGATGTGCTTCCCACGACGCCACCTGTCAGCTCGTTCCACTCGCCCACGTCCCCTTTTTTATCGAAGGGTCGCGAGACTCTGAAGCTTCTGCGGCACTTAGCGAGGAATCTTGCGGCATCCTAAAGGCTACCCGCCTACTTTTCCTGGCAGGAGATTTTTTTTTTTTTCCAGAAGTGATNACTTTTCCTGGCAGGAGATTTTTTTTTTTTCCAGAAGTGATGCACCTTGGAAAGCTTCCACCATAAGTAATATCTTCGCCTTTGATGGGTCGTAGGACCCCACTTCCTCAGCGCTGCAAAAAAAAATAGTAACGCTCTCTCCTTTGTTGCACCCGCCCCTGTCCTCTGCTGCTTACTTGGGAGTATGTCCCCGGAACGGCTCTGTTGAGCGCAGTTGGGAAAGTTGACAGGACGGCGAGCGAGGTCTGCCCTTTAAGTGCTATGACAGAGAGGCTATTGAAGGCCTCTTCCTGGTCTGAGCTGCCTGGCTCCTCTCGCTTCCCTTGGCGCTTCCAAGGATGCACCCAAAGCCACTCACTCCGATGAAGCCTGCCTGGCCGAAACGACAACCCTTTTCCTGCGATTAGAGGACTCGCAACAGCGTAGCAGGTCAAAGCTCACCTTTTTTTGCCCCGGGGAGGAGTCCGCTGCACGCCGGCACCCAGGTTGTGGTAACCAAGCGCGAGCAGTGACAGGCGGTGACTCCCAAAGGGAACCGCAAAAGGCTGGGCGCGGAGCAAAAGAGGAGCTGTCTCGGAAAAGGTGCAGGGGTCCTCCGACAACTGGAAGAGCAACCCGTAACTCAGCCCTCTCCAACTCGGACCCTTCAGGAAGGTAGATCCGGAGTTCCCACCGTTTTCTAGAACACGGGTGGGGGTGGGGCTTTCTCCGGACGTGTCAGTTTATACATTCTGGAACATATTTGGAGAGGAAAAGCTGAGAACATATTTGGAAGAGAAAAATTCACCACCTCTCCTGTTGGAATATATGCTAGGCAGGGGTCTCCAACCTTGGCAACTTTTAAGTTTGGAGGAGTTCAACTCCCAGAATTCTGGGAGTTGAAGTTCTCCAGGCTTAAAGTTGCCAAGGCTGGAGATCCCTGTGCTGGAGGTAATCACCTGGGCTTCCCCTGCAAGGTTGTTCTAAGGATCGGAAAAGGACGAAGGGGGCAGGGGACAGGTCCTGCCAAATCCTACAGCGCATCCGCTGCTCGGCAAGTTGGTCATTCCCCTTTCGGCCGAGCCTGGGGGCTCGAATCCCGCTCGGGAGTTCTCCTCCTTAGTTCTGAGCGTCCTGGTAAAGGCACCGTAGTGAATCGGGTCAGGAAACTGGGCCTGAATTAACAGGGGGGGTTCGCGCGTCGTGTGAAACGCGTGCCGTTTTATTAGTAAACGTATGGAAGTTTTTATGCAAGAAGAGCAACGCAATTTGCTTCCTTCAATGTATTCCCGGCCAAGCAGAAGATTCTGGAAGTTGTGCTTTCTCCCAGGGGATTATCTGGCGGTCCAGATTGCGCCAGGCGTAGCTAGAAGAACCCCTAAGTGCGGGGTGGCTTAAACCCACCACCCCACAGCCGGTCGTTCTGGTCGTTCTTTGGGGAGCCGGGAGACTTCGACACTGCGTTACGGGACCACAAGAGTCTCCCCAGCTTCCGGAAGTTTTGGAGCATCTCTTCCCCCCCCCCCCNCCGGAAGTTTTGGAGCATCTCTCCCCCCCCCCCCGTCGGGTGTAAGGTGCTTTAAACACACCCTGCTGGGGGATACAACGAGCCCCAAGGGACCATCCTGACAGTGGAAGCCTATCTCAGCCGAGTTTCCGGGGCGCCGTGACCTCCCTGGTTACTGACCGAATAATTCTGCTGCCACTTGAAACGTCCAGCCCACCCTCCAAGGCGGCTTGCTCTGCCCTTCAAGGGCTGATGCTGCGGGGTTTCAGGATCAAACTCTCCGGGGGAGTCCACAAGCACCCGTTCGGCGTTTCAGGTCTCTTCCTGCTGGAGAGAAAGTAGGCGCTTTCCGATCTCCTGACTGACATGGCCAGGTCTGATTCCGCCCATTCCCAACCTGACACCCCCTTTTGTTTTAGACCACAACTCCTATACCACAACACCAGGGCAAGGCATGGCAGGGACCTCACCAGAAGGCAGTCCTTTTGCCAGCTCCTGTCCGGCTTATCCTTCGGCTGCCCCAGCCGGGAAAAATCTTCCTCTGGAGGCAGGAGAGCGGCTGTTACAAGGTACCCAAGGACCCTTAGAGTGGCAGCAGGCACTTGCTTGTTGTGGATTCCGGACCGGACGGCTAATATCTGTCCGGCTTTCCAAAGAAGCGGCTAGCACCCAGATGGAGGAGCTGCCCAAAAGACGCCTTTTGTTAGACGGCGTGGACAGCCTTCCGCCTTCTCCAATAGCTACTCCGCAGGGACACAGCTCCTTTCTCTCCCCGTCTTAAGCTCAGGCAGGGATTGAAAATCAGAGTGTTTCGAGGCTTCAGACAAGAAGCCAGTTCGCCCACCTGTGGTGTTCTTTATTGAGGACAGGCAGAAATGCGCCCGATGCAGTTTTTTTTAAATTGTTTGCCTATGTCGGTGCATGCTTTCTCTGCACACGAGTCAGACCCGAAAGACAAGAACGGCTTTTTTTACCTTCCGTTTTGGAAAGCCCACATGGGGTCATTCACGAAGCCTCTTTCTACCCTGTCAAACTAACGCCAGAAATATCACGGTCTGGAAGGGGGATTTTAGGCTTGGGGATCGAGAACTCCTTTCACTTCCATCCTCGGTGGTAGTTCCCCAACCCACAAAGTTGTTGAGGTGGACAAGAGGGTCTCCTACATTCTAAACATGGACCTTGGAGCCCCCGGAGAAGACCGACTGGGAGGGACAGGTTAGGTCCAAGGCTGCGGCGCAGTTCCTCCTTCCGACAGAACTCGATCGAGCGCTGGAGGCTGCGCTAGTTTCGCGCGAACCGGAAGGGAGCGGGGGGGGGGCGCCAGCCTTTTGCCGAATAAAAGAGCAACCCCAAAAGCTGGTCTTCCCCCTCCCTCCCCCCCCCCAGGAATCTGGGTTCGGCATCCTCGCCTTTAGCCCCGCCATCGCCGCAGCCTCGGAGCCCTTCAGCTCTCGGAAAGGCTCAATAGAAAAAAATACTGCAGGCAAACTAGGGATGGGAGTGAAAGCAGGGCAATTTCGAGGGCTTCCCGCTGCCCGGGACTTGGCGTAACTTTGCTCGCGGAGTCCCCCCCCCCTTTCCTCCCCCACTCGCGCTGCTCTTGTATTTCATCAGCAGCTTACTATGGCGAAGAGACCCGGACGAGGCTGTGATCTAAACAGATTCTGCCCCGGGGCAACGACTTTTCTTGAAGGAAACCACCCGGTCTATGGAGTTCTTAGCTTGCCTGGTTCTTGGGATCCGGAAAAAATAACAACCGATTCCGTCCCCCTCCCACCGCTGGCACCCAGACCGGGGAGGAGGAGTATGATACAAAAGTTTGTAGATCCAGATTCTTCTTAGTCTTTAGGATCCAGGACTCTGTCGAGTCCTCTGGGCGGACTCTCCTCCCTCTCCTTTCTCCAACTGCTTCTAGAATTGCTTGGCTTCTGCAGGTAGGGGTGCACCAGGCGATCTCTTTGGGTGCCCCTTTGATTGCTTCCCCCTCCCCTTTTATGAGCAAAGGATCCTTCTTTCTTATCACCAACATAAAATGATGGCCCATGGGGTGGGGGGGAGGGAAAGGAAAAACAGCTGAGAGGTCATAGCTCCGGCAGATCCCAGGGTAAGCAGATCCACACCAATTCTCTTCACCTCCCAGGCATACGTTTGTTAGCCATTGGTGGAAGTGTAGGTTTTTGGGGTCAGGTGCCTTGAAGTAATGTTGTNCAATTCTCTTCACCTCCCAGGCATACGTTTGTTAGCCATTGATGGAAGTGTAGGTTTTTGGGGTCAGGTGCCTTGAAGTAATGTTGTATGGTAGGAACATTTCAGAACCTTAAGTATTGTGGGACTCCAACCTCCATCTGCCCTAGCTAGCATGGGCAGGAGTGACAAGATCTGTGGACCCTGAGAAAGCCATGGGTTTTTCATTTTTTCTAAATTCCTTTTCTTGACAAAAGAGGGAATCTATCAGTGACCCACCCAGCGAAATCAAAGTATCTCGAAGGGCTTGCATCCCCCCCTTCCATGTCTAGAAACCCCCCCCCCTTTCCCAGTATGTCATGGGATTGAGAATGATAGTGGATGGTGATACTGGCTGAGTCACAAAGGTGAAGTGTCCTTCCCTCCCCACATCCCTGGCAGCACCTTCCCAGTGGAAAGGAGCAAGGGTAGCCACCAAGCTGGGCCTGGAATAAGGAAAAACCACCGCCACCACCAGAACTGCTGGTCTCTCGATAGTTTTATTAACTTTTCTGGAGATTATTGTACACCAAATATCCCATTGGCAGTAAAGCGCATTCAATGTGTTGGCTTATAAACAAACACAAGTACAAAGTCAAAAATAAAAACCACAAAAATAATGAACTGCATGTTCATAACATACAAAATTGCCGCCTACTCAGTAGGTAACTACAACATTTCAACTGCTGAATATATTTATAAATTTTTACACTTCTGTAACAAAAATAGACTTTTAAGAAGTACGGTTTTTTGTGTTTTGTTTTTGCTTACATTCCACCTTACGCTCCTTTCTCCTTTTTGTTTCTGAGCCTCAGTCCCTCCTTTTCACACTTTCCCTTTTCCCTTAAGGCTAGATGCAAAGCATCCAATCACACGAACGCATGACGTCAGCAGGGCTTCACAACAAGGCACCAAGACTTGGGACTGGGAAAACAAAAACAAAAAGCCGGAGGAAAACTAAGTAACTTTTTGCCACGTGGTGAGAGTGCTTTCATCCCTAAGGTGATATTTACAAAGAACATCACACTCTTGACATGCTCAAATACATAGTTTTAAGTGCTGCTTTTTTTTTTTTTTTACTCCCAAGCCCCCTGCCCCAGACATGTTGTAAAACTCAGTACAGCTTTGTCGTCACGAGAAGAGCAAAACTCACAACTTACAAAATAATAATAATGGTCCTTCGTACTCCAAAGTATAAGCAAGATGAATCTGCAAAGAGGTTGGCACGTCGAGGGTCCCCAGGGGAAGCAAAGCCGCGGCAGGGCAGGGACGCGATCCCAACTGAGACTGCCCAGCGTCCTTTGCTTTCTGATGGACCCGAAGAGAAGGGAAAGGGGCCGGGGCTCTCGGGGAAAGAAGGTCGCGCTTGCTTATCCATGCAAGGTTCAGTTCTTGGACAGAAGTGGAGCAACTCCACACTCCCGGAGTTGTCGAGCTGCTTTTCAGGCAGTTGAAAGGTCCGGAGGCCCTGCGGGCTCGGCTTGCGGAGCCTGTATCAAGCCGGCTGGGCCTGGGTGAGCAGGCCCCTTTGGGGACCTCGCTTCCTTTTCTTCTCTCAACAGATCTCAATGGTCCGAGGCGAGAAAGTGGAGGCCAAATCGGGAAGGGTTGAAGTCACTGAGGAGCTGAAGGGACTGGAGAGGCCGCCAGGAGACGGGTAGGGGCTGCCCCCTACCCCCGCCTGGCTGTGAAAGGTGGAAGAGGCGATCGACGCATAACTGGTGGCCACCGAGGGCGAGGGGAAGGCCGAAGTCACGGGGGAGGAATAGGAGGTCACCGGGGAGGAATAGGAGGTCACCGGGGAGGAGTAGGAGGTCACCGGGGAGTAGGAGGGGGGCACCGGTGAGGGGAAAGAGGTGGCTGCGGGTGAGGGATACGAGGTAGAGCCGGTGGAGGCCGAGTAAGGGGTCAGAGAAGTAGTCGAGGGCGCCTGGGGTCCGGTGGGGCCCTTGTCGGCCTTTTTGTCCTTCTGGCGGAGGTGGATCTTGGTGTGGCGCTTCCTCTCGTCGCTGCGGGCGAACTTACGGCCGCAGATGTCGCAGGCGAAGGGCTTCTCGCCTGTGTGCGTGCGAATGTGGGTGGTGAGGTGGTCGCTCCGGCTGAAGTTGCGCATGCAGATGCGGCACTGGAAGGGCTTCTGGCCCGTGTGGATGCGGATGTGGCGGGTGAGCTCGTCGGAGCGCGAGAAGCGGCGGTCGCAGGACTCGACGGGGCAGGCATAGGGCCGCTCGTGTGGCGGGGTCTTGCTGGGCCGGTTGGGGTACTTCCTCATGCGGCTGGGCTTGACCAGCTGCGCCTGGTAGGAGCCGCCGCCTGGGAGGCTCTTGGCCTCCTGCGGAGCGCCGTTGCCGCTGCTGCAACCGCCGCCGCCGCCGCCGCTCTGGGTAGCGAAGGCTTTGATGGTGGAGAGCGGAGTGAGCGAGGGCTGCGGGCCCGGGAAAGGTTTTTGTTCCACAGAGCCCAGCCCCNCGAGGGCTGCGGGCCCGGGAAAGGCTTTTGTTCCACAGAGCCCAGCCCCAGGTCGCCCGGCTGCGGTGGCGGCTGAGGCGGGAATAAGTAGTCCGGAATGATGGGCAGCTGGAAGCCGCTCTTGGCCGTCGGGTATGCCGGAGGCGGAAACTGTAGTGAGGCTCCCGACGGGCTGGGAAAGGGCTGGCTGGACGCCTCTGGGAAGATGTCAGCTCCGCCGGGGTTGGGGAAGGTGGGCGCCGCTGAGTAGATGGGGCTGGGGTCGCTGGCCTGCACCGAGCAGCTCAAAACCGGGCTGGGAGAAGCGGAGCTGGCGATCGGCGAAGAAGCGGAGGAGGACTGGGCGGACGTAGTCGGCGGGTTAGCCATGCCCACCAGGCCGCTCACCAGGCTGAAGAGAGGCTCCGGCCATAACGGGGTGCTACTTCCACCGCTCGACGCCGGCTCCAAAGAAAAGCGGCCGGTGTAGGTGATGGGCGGGAGGCGGGTAGTCTGGGTCGGATAGCTGGTCTCTGCTAAAGGTTTCTCGCCGTTCAGAGAGATCTCGGGGAAAGTGTCTGCCAAGAGAAGCGGAGCCAGAGATCAGTCCCGGGCAAGGTGCCTTCCCCAATCCCCACCAGCCCTGCGTGCCTCGAAGAGGCGAGGCTTTCCTTTCCGCCCCACCGGCGGGGCGCTACTCAGCGCCCGCGTCTCCTAAAGCCCGTCCCCGTCATGCAGAGGGGCTGAATGTCTACGCACGACATCTGGCAGCGCTTGGCGCCCTTCCAGCCGCAGAAGGCCGGGGTGAGTGACGCACACCGGAGCATCCCCCCCCCCTTCCCCGCTCCCTCCGGATAGCGGGATTCCCTGCTGGAGGAACAGACGGAGCGGAACTCCCGGCCGAAATTGCCCGGTCCCCCACCCGCGGGACGTGCTTCTGCCTACCTGCAGCGAGGTGCTCGAAGGACTGCTCCCCACCTCCGCCGGAGGGATTGAAGCCGCCGCCGCCGCTCTCGGGGCCACCGGCGGGGTTGAGGAACTGTGGCCCCCCGCCGGCGAGCAACATGATCTCTTCTAGCTTGGGGTAGTTGGTGTCCATAGTAGGGGGAGAGTGCGGGAAGGATCCGAAAGGGTCGGCCATCTGCAGCGAAGGCAGGAGCTGCATCTCGGCCTTGGCTGCAGCCATGGGGGTGTTCTTGGGCTTTGCCCGGGGCTACACGGAGGCTGGGCTGCCGCCCGCCGAGGGGTCCACTGGGGGCCTGCTAACTCCGTGGCCGGGCCGGGATTCCCCCTGGCTCTGCCCGCGGGAGGCGCTCGGCTCCCCACCCACCCTGCCCGGGGCTCCCCTTCAATCTATTCGCGGAAAGCTCTCGACTCGCCGCCCGCCCCAACAGCCGCCTGTATATATCTCATCTCCTCTCTCCGGACCGCCTCTTTCCTGACGTACATGTCCAAATATGGAAGGCAGGAAGCCCTTATATGGTGGCAAGCGAGAGGACCCGGCCTGGCGTCAGAGCTCGACATTGGGGGAAGCCGAGTGGTGCGGTTGGGGAGGGGGGGAAACGCGCGAGCTTCTCGTTATCGGCCTGGGGTCTTTTTCTTGGCTCCCGCCGTGCCCGTCCCCTCTTTTCCCTGAGGTGCGGTCTCCGCTGTTTTCCTTGCGAGGTTTTCCCCCTCCTCCATGCCTCCAATGCGCTGCCAGCCACGGCAAGTTGCCGGAAAGCCCCCGGACGCTGGAGCGCATATACTGGCAAAAACCCTTATAAGTCCTTGTTCCGGCCGGAGCTCTTCCTGCTCCTTATAAGGCAATTCCGGCAGAGGCGGGGCGGGAGAGCGACGAGGAAGAGTCCGGTTGGGAAAAGGGAAAAAAAAAGGGAGGAGGGAAGCGCTCGTCGCTCCGCTGTCGGCCAGGAGCGTTGCAGAATGCCTCTCCCGGTCTCAGCGGCCGGGAGAAGTGCATTTAAACCTGCCAGGGCCCCATGCGCGTTGGAGGATGCTCCTCTGACTGAAGGCGAACCGGGGCGTGCGGGCAGGGTAAACAACGCAAGCAGGGCGGGCGCTGTGTTGCGGGCAAAAGAGTGTCCCAAAATAAACAGAAATCCAGATCAAAAAACAGCCGAGGGCGGCGGGGTACGGGCCCAAACACGCAGGAGGGCTGCGCAGGGAACCGTGCACCCCCAACTTCGGGGGCATCCGCTGAAGCCTGCATCACAATACACTTTCAGATGCAGCCGCAGGGCGGTTCGGTGGCGAATTTCAGTGCGGGTTGTTTTCTTTTTTCAGTAGCGTACGTTCGGAGCAGTCGTTTGAATGTTGGCATCATACTGTTTGTCAGTAGGCTTCTTTGAACGGCTGGCCATGAGGAAACACGCTTTGCGAGTACCGTTGGAGTTCCTGTCTTTGCATTTGTTACGTTGCAATTAGTGACATTGTGCCGCTCCTCACCCCGGCGCTTCGTTTCTTCACAGCGGTTTCTTGTATTTGGGAGGAACCTTTCGCTCAAACAGCCGTCTACGCGCAAATCATATGTGTCGTTTGTCTGTTTTTGCCACCGCAAGTGTTGTTGTTCCCGAGGTGGCCTCATAAATGGACCTCCGATTTTACTCGCCTCCTTCTAGCCATGATTGGGAGGCCTAAAATCAATTTGCAGAAGCGTTTATTATACCTGCTTTCATCTCACTCGCTTATCCTTCGGTGGAAAGGTTGACAAACCTTTCCCCGCCCCGAATGCCCCTTAATTTTCTTCGCTCTTCTCCATCCGCATGCCATTTTAAAGTGGCATATAAACACCTCGTGTGTCCCGATTCCGAACCGAAGCCGCAAGATCTCGTGATCTTTCTTTCTTCGGAAGGGAAAACCGCGAATCCTTGCGACCTGTTTTGGGAGCGGGAGGTTGAGGGAGGCAAAGGGCCAAGCGCGCCCACTGCAGAAGGCTGCAGAGCATCCGTCGAAAGGAATTTCCTAGAGTGAGGAATTGCAAAGGGATCTCGGGAGTTGCAAACGCAAAGGCGGCGGTCAACGCTGCCCCCTGGCGCCCAGAGCTTTGCCGCGACCAGCGCCTGCCCCACCCTGGCTGGTTCGGCAGCTAGATGGCAAGGTGGGCAACAGCAGCAGGAGGAGGAAGAGGAAGAGGAGGAGGGATTCGCTCGATTTCCCGGGCCAGCCGGGATTCTTCAGTTCCAAGGAGAAGCGCTGAGGATTTTAACTGGGTGGGGGTGGGGGTGGGAAGGAAAGGATTCTCCTCCTCGCGCGCACGGGCACCCGTCTGCCCTCTCTGCCTTCTGCGGCCCAAACGCAGAACCGAGAGCGCAGTGAATCTCACTGAGCCTGCGCGCGCCGCCTCTGCAAGAGCCCCCCCCCCCCCCCGCAGACTCGGAGCGCCAGAAAGGTTCCTCTGCTGGAAAGAAGGAAGGGGGGGGAGGGGGCCAGCGCTGCAGAGAGCGCAACACGCCGCCCCCTCCGCGTGGGCTGAGGAAACCCTGTCACGGAGGGAAACCTCAGATTCAGCCGCCAGAGCGCGGGGTGGGGGGCCGGGGTGGGTGGGATGGGAGGGCGGTGTGGCGGCGGCGGCGGCGGCGGCGGCTGATCAGCCCCTGCATCCGCTGGTTCTTCTTCCCTGCTTCTTGACGGTGGGAAGAAGAAACACCTTGGGAGCTGGATTCCCCCTCGCTCAGATATCGCTTGCCAGGGAATTCTGGGAGTTGAAGTCCACCCATCTTCAAGGCTGCGATAGGGAGATATGAGATATATATATATATATATATATATGCTAGATGTTTGTGTGTATGTGTGTACAGACGAACTCAATACAGAAGCCTGTTGATGGCAGATGAGATCTGCCGAAACGTTGCTACAACTTTAAAAGTACAAACTACAATGATGTGGAAAATATCCGAACAAAGCTGAACACCATAGATAGATAGATAGATAGATAGATAGATAGATAGATAGATAGATAGATAGGATACATAGATACATAGATACATAGATAGATACATAGATAGATACATAGATAGATCGATCGATCGATCTTTGGTTCGGTTTTCTCCCACATCAAATTGGAAGTATCTAGGGCAACGTTTCCATGAAGTCTCATTCATCATCTTCAGGCTTGTGAATTATATATATAATTCACAATGCTATGTAGAATATACATACATACATTTTATATATATAATATATAATATATATATATATATATAATATATATATATTATATATATATATATATTATATTATTATATATATTATGTTGTTTTTAAGTATTTGCGGGTACTTACTGTGTGCTGTCAGCTTCCTTCGGGATATTATCCCACATCATTATAGTTCTGCTTTTAAAAGTTGTAGCAACGTTTCAGCAGAATCTCATCTGCCATCATCAGGCTTCTGTATTGAATTGTTTGCTACAACTTAAAAAAGCACTACAATGACGTGGTATAATACCCGAAGGAAACGCTGAACTTCCACATATATATATTCGTGCTTTCGGCTTCTGCTTGCACTGGCAGGAAGCCGAAGTACCAGCCTGAGGATGGCGAGTGGACCTCGCCGAAATGTCGCCAAGATAACTCTTAATATTAACGGAAAGACCCGGAACACACCTAGACCTACAATATATATATACCCATAACACAACACACACACACACAACACACAACAATACAACACAACACACATACACACACACACATACACACACACACACAACCTTAGAACTGGAAAACAATCTTCCAAACATCCCTAAAACCTTTCTAGCGACTGCAGTGGGGATGACTGGCCCTTTGACTACGCAGGCCAAGCTTTCCCCTCTCTGGACCGCAGAGTCGGGAATCCCTGGTTTGTCCAAGTCCCGTAATGGCGAACCTATGGCATGCGTGCCGGAAGTGGCACGCAGAGCCATTTCTGCCGGCACACGAGCTGTCACCCCAGATCAGGTGCACTGTGCACGCACGCACTCCTCCTGCCAGCCAGCTGATTATTGGGTATCTGCTGTATATGTGGGGGGGCGGGACACATGCAAGAGATGCACATGCATACACAGATGCATGCATGCCTGGGGGTTGTGCACACATGCGCAGGGGGCAGGAGAGGTTGTGCACACATTGCATTATGGTTGCATGCACACACACTTTCCGCACGCAAGGACAAAAAGGTTAGCCATGACTATCCTAGTCCTTGCTCTGCTCTCATGGCCACATCTGTCTGCGGGCTGTAGAGGTTCCTCCCCTCGTCCTCTGCTTGGCTTGTGGCTGCTTCTCGCTGGCGTTCAAAAGCTGCCGTGATCCATTATTTATGAGGCACAGGTAGCAGCTTCTCTGCCTGCAAATGGCCGGTTCAGCGTATTTCGGCAAGCAAAAGCAGGCGGGGGGGGGAGATAAAAAGACCCCAGATGACTCCTTTCTACTCTGGACTCTCTTTAATTTTACATACAGCTGCACATATGCTATAGATTCAATCAGGGATTTTCAGCAATTCTAAGGATGGGCTTCTGATCTCATATGGCTTCATTCACCTGTTTTATGCTCTGGCTGTTGCTAGTTTTGATGCTTTCCAGCCACCATGTTTTTTGCTTCCCCCCTTAAATAAACAGTAACTGTACAGAAAAACACTGATAATGCTATTCATTTGAAGTCTATATGTAAACTCTGCACTCTCTGAACTAAATGGAATCATTCTAAACAATCATATACAGGATTAAATTCTACATCATTGATAGAACAAAATTTCACGTACAGCTTTTGTTATTGTACAATTTGCAGCACATTCTGTCTTTAATCATAATCATAGTAACTCCATTTTAGATACTAGTTCAGTCTCCAGCTCCAATAATCCCTAGTCAGTGCTCATAGAAAAGGGAACAAACTGCCCTAGTCATTTGCATGAACAACTATGCTTACATCGGATTTCCTTGATACGAAAGTACTAGATGTCTTTTAAATATTTCCTGTTGTTGCTGCTGTTTAGAGAACGTGGGTTTAGCATGATGTATATTTTTGTTTAGGGGATTTTTAAAAATCACAAAGGCTGAGTTAACATGACTAAATATAGGATACTAGAGACTGAGCATGCTTATAGTTCAACTTCCTTGAGAGGAGGTGATTGCATGGTTGAACTTGAACAGGAGTGTTTATGTTAAAACAAGAAAAGGTTGGTTAAAGAATGAGAGTGTAATTAATGAGGATGAAATCTAAAAGCGAGGGAGAGAAGTTGAGATGGTTTTGGTCATGTAAAGAGGAGGGACGAGGATTATTGGACTGCAAAAGGAATATATGAAGGAAGAGTAAAAGTCCTGACAGGAAAAGAAAGAGTTATGGCTAGATAGAGTTGCTGAGATTCTGAAAAGTCAGGCTTTTTAAAAAATAACAAAGAAATGGTGGAAGCAAGGATGGTTTGACAGGATTAGCAAGGAAAAGGTATTGTATGTGGTGTTATTTAATTCAGGTATATTTTCTTTTTCACATCCCATGCTTTTACTTACTATTTATTTATTATTAGTTTACTAGGATTTGCACATCATTGAATAAGCCACAGTAGGATGGATATATATGCATTGTACCATAACACTGTACAGTAATCCACAAAGCAAACAAAACAATAGCCATGCAAATACTGTTATGTCAAATGTTATGATACCATCCAGCCACCAGAGGGCAACCTTCTCTGTGATGTTAGGTGGGGGGAAACAGTGTGCGGCCTAATCATTAGTAAGGATGGCGGTCTGACATTTGTGTGAAACACAAGCAAGCTCAAGTTTTCAGTCAAAAATCAGTTATCCTACTACTGCAAACACATAGCTGAATGCCATTGATAGGGCTCACTTTATTGACTACCACATGAAACATGGATTCTTACGGTATAGGCAAAGAGGAAAGTTTGAAATAAATGATTTAGTTCTGTTGAAACAACGCTCCACAGTTCCTTGAGGAGAAATAATACCTGGCAGTTACATGTAGAGTAATCAGTGAACAGCAAAGTAGCTTTCCTTCCTCAATGCCATCTACGTAGGCTGGATTATGTCTTCCACGATTCCTCAGGATGGTATAATATAGCATTTTAGCATTACAGAAATGATTTGGAAAATAATTTGAACTCAGAGGAGCATGAACATAGTATCTAAAATTGTTTAAAACAACCAGATCTTTTCCTGTGATCTTGGGGAATTATGTGACTGCTTGAAGGAGGTGCAGCCATGTCCTATATTTGTGGTCTAATCCTAAAATGTAGCCCAATACATCGGAAGTCATGGCTGGAGAAAATGAATTCCCTCAGAAGATGCTAAAATTAATGGGAAATTTGCTACTGATATTAACTAGATATGAAAGTCATCACAAGAATAACACAATCAACAAAATTAGAATCCACAATCTGTTTACAATCTGAGACAAGCATATTTCCAGATTTGTTCTTGGAAAAATTTAACCATTAGCAAAAAGAGGGAAGGAAGAGGCCACTGGGAATCTTCAGGCCTTCTAGCTATGGAACTATGTAGGTTGAAAGAAATCCTCCTATGTCAACATGATAAAATTAACCAGAGAAGAGAATTTATTTTCAGTCTGAGAAGAAAAACAGATAAAAACTGCATTGAATATTCTTTGGATTAATTTAGATTACATTCTCTTAAATTCAGGGGAAAACTTATATTTCAAATCACCATGTTTAAAAGCAGGCTGGAATTTTCTGTTGTTTCAGCTGCAATTTTCAGCTGCAAACTACTTTTTAAAATAATATTAAGAAACAGATAGTCCTCAACTTACAACCACAATAGAGACCAAAATTTCTGTTGCTAAGTGAGACAGTTGTTAAGTAAATTTTGGCCCATTTTACAACAATTCTTACCACAGTTAAGTGAATCTGGCTTCCTCATTGACTTTGCATGTCAGAAGGTTGCAAAAGGGAATGGCATGACCTTGGGACACAGCAACCATCATAAATATGAGTCAGTTGCCAAGCATCTGAGTTTTGATCACGTAACCATGGGGGATATTGTAACTTTTGTAAGGGTTAAAAGAGAGTCCCTTTTTTCAGTGCTCTTGTAACTTTGAACAGTCATTAAATGAACTGTTATAAAAAGAAGACTACCTCTATTGTGCTCAAGATGGAGAGTTTTTAGCTTTCTAGATATTTGATCTGATTATGTGCCATCAAATTGATGATAGCCATTAGCAATACACCAATAGATTTTTTTTCATGACAATCTATCCCTAACCAGGTCATTCAGGTCTTCCAACACTGAACTATCCCTCTTGTAATTGAGACCATCCATCCTGATATTGGTCATCCTCTTTTTCCCCTTTCTTATCCACCTTTCCCAGCATTACAGCTTTTCCCAGAGATCTGAGACTTTGCATCATGTCTCCAAAATAGGATAATTTGAGCCTGATCATTTGTGCCTTGAGTGAGAACCCTGGATTGATTTGTTCAATCATACCTTTATTTGTTTTCTTGGCTATCCATGGGGTGTTCTCCAATGCTGAAGTTCAGAAAGAGTGGTACTCTTTCTATCCCACTTCTTCAGAGCCTAACTCTCATCTCCCTACATTATCGAGGTCTCCAAACTTGGCAACTTTAAGACTTTTGGACTTCAACTCCCAGAATTCTCCAACCAGCATACAATTCTGGGAGTTGAAGTCCACAAGTCTTAAAGTTGCTAAGTTTGGGGACCCTTGCCCTACAATGTCACAAAGCCATAACATTGCGTGTGCTATTCTGATTTTTGTAAGTATAGATACTAATGGCATCTGAGTATCATTTCTAAAGCCTTTGTGGCTGCTCTTCTGAGTATATTTTTTCTTGTTCTTTTACTAATTGGTGGTTGACCATAGAAGGCAGAATGTATACATCATTTTAATATTTTCATTGTCAGTTTTAAGGGTGATTGTTGTGCCTGTTATCTTTGGTTTGATCTTTGTATTCACTTTGAGTCTGGTTTTTTTACTCTGTGCTTTCCTTTACTTTTATTACTACCATATGCAGATCCTTTGTATTTTTGGCTATGAGTGTATTCTACATGTTTGTTGTTGTTGTTGTTAGTCGCAAAGTCGGGTCCGACCCATCGCGATCTGAACTCTAAAAGTGTTCCTCAGTACATGCTGCCCATGCTAAGGTGGGGAGTTAAGGTTGAGAACATTTTGAAATCCGCAGTGCTCTCCATTCCTAACTTAGCGTTTTGTACTTGTTCTTGTCATGTTTTGGTTCTATATTCATCCTCATTGGTCTTTGCTGAAAGGTAATGCTCCCTGATCCTACATGGGAGCACTCATAATCAGTCTGTCTGTATTCAGGGGACAACACAGAAGATGCTCTTTTGTAATAGAACAATTGCTCCAGGGACAGGTCATACAGCTTTTTTTGAATTGCATTGCATGGCCTTGCAAATATCTATAGTCTAAGACATTTATGGGCTAAGACCAGAAGTGGTATTCAGCTGGTTCTGACCCGTTCTGGAGAACCAGTAGCGGAAATTTTGAGTAGTTTGGAGAACCTGCAAATACCACCTCTGACTGGGCCTGCCCCTATCTATTCTCTGCCTCCCAAGTCCGAGCTGATTGGTTGGGTCTTCTTTTGTTGCCCTGCACAGGAGAACGGAGTTGGAAAGCAGGTAAGTGGGATACGGAGGCAATGGAGATTTTATAGTATCCTTCCTCCTGGAGTGAGGTGGGAAAGGGGATTTTGCAGTATCCTTCCCCTGTCACACCTACCAAGCCATGCCCATCAAGCCATGCCCATAGAATTGGTAGTAAAAAAATTGAATCCCATCACTGGCTAAGACCCTTACCCCCATTTTAGGATCTGTACCATACTAGTTGCAAGATGTTTTGGATTCCAAAAAATTAGGGTTCTGTTAAGTCGTGGGAAAAAGAGACTCGAGACCAGTGTAACTTCAGCTCTTTATTAAAGGTATAGATCTGTGCTGGCCCTGTGAGCCGCGGCAGCCCTTCTTATAGGGCTTGCCAGTGGCTCGCATCCAATGACGGCTTTCTGAATCTCTCGCAATCAGCGCGGCCAATTGCAGTTGATTCCTTACTAGCTAATCACTGTTGTTCTCTCGTCCAATCACAGTGAGGTCCGTGTTAACCAATCAGGTGAGGGTATTCCAAGAA